>JAOTJB010037241.1:0-10147 GCA_027123815.1 Erythroxylum minutifolium
TATAAGTCATAAACCGAGTTAGTATAAAACATCGCATATTATACGTTCCTTCGACCTGTCTCGCCGAAATTAAGTGCTTTCGCACACCCTCGGATCTCGTATGACTTCGCCTTGTTATCTGGTAAACACGTCTTCCTCGTGCCGACCTGCGTGCCAAGCATTGGCCAAGGCTCGCCAACACTCGTACAAACTCACATTCTGGACTTAGGGGTCTAAGACGACCATTATTGTTGAATCAATGAAAGAGGCATGTAGCCAATAGCCAACCACTTTGGACTTATTTAGACTCATTGCCTTTTTGTACTACACATCCTTAATGCCCAAATTATGTAAGAAATTCAAACATTTCATCATTTTATTAATATCTTGATTAATTGATGAAGCTCTAGATTCTTTATCTTCAGTGGATGATATTGTCACCATTTTTTTTCTCAAGTAAATTCTTTTTGATTGTTCACTAATTGCAAGCAAGGCATTTTTTAAAATACTAGAGTATGCTTTTTTTTTGCCTTTTTCTTCTTAGGAGCTTTTTTCTTTTTTTATTTTCTCTTACAAAGAGAACTTGCAAATTGATCTTCTTTTTTATTGAAGGAACAAATTTCATCAACTTCAGTTCTATGTTCCTCTTCTATATTGTTTGATGGAGATAACCATTTGTAGTAGTTATCTTTAAAAATATGTCACAAGTATGAATATTCATTACCTTCTTTGTTTTCTTAAATTTATGAGTCATTTTATGCGTTTATAATAATGAATAGTGCACATGAGAAAATTATAATAGGATTGTTAAAGAAAATGCCCTCGGATTGGATACCGATTGAATTTAATAGCTCAAAAAATAGTAACGAAAATAAATATTGGCAAAATAAAATGAGACATGACACAAAGATTTACGTGATTCGGTCAATGTGACCTACGTCCACGGTTAGAGGGTGAGCAATTTTACTAATATGTGGAGAATGTACAACAAAAGTCTTTTACAAAATTTCTCAACAAGAGAAAATTGAAAGAAGAATGAAGGAAGGCTGTTGTTTTTGGTGCAAGAGACTTAACAATTTAAGTCTCTATTTATAGTGCAGAACTTGAGCTTCCGTCTGAAGGATTTTGTCAAATTCCTTCAATCTCTCCGCAATCTTCGTTCATGCAAGTCTTACCAAAATCACGCTTGAAGATTTTGGCCTAACATAGCCAAAAATAAGATCTGCCTTTGCCACAATATTTGACTTGTGAAGGGGAGGCCAAGGCATGCCACAAACGGCGGTCATTATTGTTGAATAAACGGAAGAGGCATGCAGCCAATAGTCAACCACTTTGGACTTATTTGGAGGGGCCAAAGCATGTTCATGCAACAAGTTCTTATGGGTGTCGGATCTTCTTTACCAATTATTGGTATTGGAGACTCTAGCATTAAGCAAAAAAATAAAATCTTACCTCTTCGTGATGTCTTGTTAGTTCCTCATTACCAAAAAGATAAGGATGATAAGTCCCTCAAATCATGCTATACCGATGGAGAGACGTTGAAGGATAAAGGAGTCACAGTAATAACAAATTCAATCCAAAATGGTAGTTCAATAAGATAAGAAAACTCCAATAAAGCCGAACAAGCATATATCAAATTCTAACTATTTAGAAGCAGAGCACATTATAATGCAATCTTCCCAAAATCTTATATTGAGCTGCTGTGTTATTTTCTTGTAATTAGTTACAGCAATTTTATGTTAAATATAGGTAATGTGCCTCTGTTCTTTAATTAATGCTAAGTGTTCATTTTTTATAAAAAAAAGTTTTTCACCCTTATTTCTTCTATTTCAATTTTTCTTTTTCCAGCTTCTTTCCTTTCCTTTTACTTTTCCTACATTTATCCATGGTAGTAGACCAAGTTTACAAGTCAGTCAACAAGTACAAACAAAATAAATCTCTACCGGAAAGAAGAATTGTTATGATATTTATACAAAATTATTTTTTGTCCTATAAATAATTTTATTTATGAATTTGTTATATTTTATTTTTGTAAATTACTATACTCATTTTAAAATAGCTCTTTTCAATTCATTCATTCAAGTTATTCCATAAATCTAAATACATAAATTACTATTTAATGGATGCTAAATGCATGCACGTAACACGTAATTACATTGTAATATAATAGCCTTGGATGCTTGGAGGCCGACACATTCGATTCGTAACATGTCATGTTCACTTATGAGACAGTGGGACATCCTTAACAGCCTCGATAGTTGAGACTTATCACATGCTAATAGTAACGGCCTCGATAGTTGAGATTTATCAAATTAAGTCTTTTCAAAAGTCAGCAGTCTTAAAGAAAAAAAGAAAAAAAAATCGTGCCTTATTGTTCCTGAATCTAATGTGAGAGGATCTGAATCTCAAAGGGATTAGATCTACTCATCTTAAACCATTTGGATCTCAATACATAAAGAACACATCTTGAACAAAAAAAAACTATAAAAATATAGATTTTAAAACAATCTTTGTGCTGACCTCTCACTTGTTTAATCATAAAGACACAATTTTATATGATAATTTTTTATAAAAGATGTTAAATATTAAATTATTCCTTAATCGTTACTTATTTGAGAAGATAGTCTTTAAAAACTAATTAATTAAATTATAATAAAATAGTTTTTTTAGTTGTTTTGTTTTTGTTTGGATGACTAACTCACAAAAGAGAAAACATTTTAACGAACCTAGACCCTCTAGCCTAATAAATTTTTGTTAAGCCTCAATAATGGACTTAGAGATATGACCTTCCCTTTTACACTAGTGTTAGGTTTGGCAACACTTGTAGGCGGAAAAAAAGGAGCATAAAAAAAGTCGTGAATGTCAAACCATACACACCATAGCTACCAAATGGATGAAAAAGAAAAAAAACGGATCGCATTATTTATTAGTAGTCTTTTAGTTTATAAACAGTATGGTTACAAAATAATCTCATAGGGAAGTTCAAAAATGAATATGTTAATTTGCTTTTTGAGACAATATATTAACAAGCTATTATACAAGAGGGCTAGATCTCGATTTAGCATTTAGTTGAATTAAAATATGAACAATTTTTATTGAATCAAATAATCGAAATTAGCAATTTGTCAACCTAGTACTTCAGTCAGATCTGAATTGGATGTTGTCTTCTTTTACGCTATATGTTTTCTTATCTATTCATATGTACTTTAATACGGGTGGTTGTAGTATTCTTTGTCTCTTTTCTTGTGTTGGTCCAGTCTTAATTGAACCTAATTATTCCTTGTGAAGTCTTTGGTCAACTGGCTGTCGGATGGACTTAACGCACGTTAAAAATGTCCAAATCCAACCCATCCATGGACTCCTCCGAGTGGAAGGAGTCCTCAGGACCATCGACTCTTACAATAAAGTTAAAAATGTAGTTATGGAATATGATTGTCGTAGAAATCCTAAATCAATTAACATCAGAAAGGATAGAATTTTCTAACTCCTTTCCTTTCGTTTTACTTTTCCTACATTTATGCATAGTAGTAAACCAAGTTTACAAGTCAATCAACGAGTACAAAAAAAATAAAATCTCTACCGGAAAGAAGAATTTTTATTATATTTATACAAAATTATTTTTATGTCCTATAAATAATTTTATCTATGAATTTTCAATATTTTATTTTCGTAAATGACTATACTCGTTTTAAAATAGCTCTTTCAATTCATTCATTCAATTTATTCCATAAATCTAAATACATAAATTACTATTTAATGGATCCTAAATGCTTATATGTAACTCGTAATTACATTATAATATAATAGCCTTGGATGCTTGAAGGCTGTCACATTCGGATCGTAACATGTCATGTTGATCACTTATGAGACAGTGGACATCCTTAACAGCCTCGATGGTTGAGACTAATTAATTAAATTATGATAAAATAGTTTTTTTAGTTGTTTTGTTTTTATTTGGATGACTAAGAGACAAAACATTTTAACAAACCTAGAACCTCTAATCGAAGCCTAATAAAAAAAGAGTGAATGTCAAACCATACACACCATAGCTACCAAATGGATAAAAAAGACAAAAAAAAGGATATCATTATTTATTTTAGTTAGTTAATGGTAGAGAAGACTATTTATTTAGTTCTCCTCTCTTAATCCTCCACTTCTTAGTTCTTAATAATCAAACTATATTTCATGTTGACAACAAGGAATGGTTTAAATGGTGTAAACTCCTCATTTAAGGCTCTCCCTTACAGGAGATCTTGAGTTCAAGTCACGTAAAAGGAGGGAAATGAAAAATTTTCCCTGTTAATGATCCTCTAGCCCCCTGAGCAAAGCTCCTTGATCGGATCAATTACGAACGCCTCGCTTCAAGCGGTAGTGTGAGCGTTGAAGCTACTAGGAAACCCGTTACTACTGGGAACCTGATACTGAGCAGGGCCAGCGATCAATCAGCGGTTGACCAATCAAGTATGCGACGACTCCTTGTGCACAGAAGTGTACAGGATACGTAGGAGCTTGAAAGATCTTGGGATTCCAGATTTACATCCTCTAGGGCTCTTGAGGTAGGGTCTTAGGGGCTTAAGATTAGTCCGGCTAAGCTGGGAAACCTAATATAATCCAAAAAAACTATATTTCATGTCGAATGGCCATAAATCCCTTAACCAATTAAAGATTCCTGATCTTTAATTAAATCACGTCCTGCTATTTCAACTTTTTTCTTGACTGATAAGGTAGAATTCTGTCCCTACATGCACTATGGTTTATATAGTTTTTTCCTTTTAATGACATGTTAAACTGTATCTGGCTTTTGGAGATTAAATTAATCATTCCCCTTAATCATGCATAAGAGATTAAATTAGTGAAATTAATTCTCAAGAGTCTTCCATTTTGATTAATCTATTCGTCTTTGCTTTCGGTTGAATCATTTACTTTCTAGCTCCATTGTGTGATTTGCTCTAAAGTCTTTTACTCAACAAATTGGGATAGAGTGTTTAAAATCGCATTTCTTTTTTGTTTTTGTTCAAAATTAACTTAAGTGAACCAATTTCACCTCTGTGGCAGACGACTCTAGGTAACCCCTACAACTACCTTATATACTTGGGAGTAGGATGACCGAAGTGATTTTTAGAACTTTTTGGATCAAAAGTTCTATTCATCCTTTCTGCCAAACCACTCGATTGTAGCGTCTTTGGCGGTGTTTTCTGACACCTAACGCCTTGCTTGTTGCAATACTGATCAAATGGGACTAGAATACTCTCCCTCATTATCAGTCTGGATGCATTTCAGTTTCTTCCCTATCTCTCTTTCGACTGAAGCTTAAAATTGTTTGAAGACCTCTAACCCCTAATCCTTTGACTTCAAGGTGTAAGCCCAGATCTTCCTTGAGTGATCATCAATAAAAGTCATAAAATAAAGAGCAATAATAAGTGACTTTGTCTTTATCAGACCACATACGTTAGAATGTACCAAATCAAGTACATTTGGTTTTTTAGAGGGAGGTGACCTCTTGAAAGCAATTCAATTATGCTTTTCTGCTAGGCAATGAGCACTCTTTCTAAGACACGTACTTTTGACACCAAATAGATGTCCCTTCTTAGCTAACACTATTAAGCCCTTCTCACTCATGTGGCTGAGTCTTTTGTTTCATAACTCAGTTGCATCTACATCTTCCATAGCATTGATACTGCTACCGGGAGTGTTGGCTTGCATCATGTACAACATCTCATGCTTCTTACCCTTCGCTACAATCTTGGCACCGTTGGTAAGTTTCCATAAGTTCTTATGCAATGTGATGCAAAACCCTTTAGCTTTCCCATAGATATGATACTGAATATGATATTAGCTAGAATATGTTTGACATTTTTCACTACTAATTTAGTGCGGTTATTGGTCTCCAAGAAAATGTCTCCAATGCTAATGGCTTATCCAAAGCCATTATTTCCCATCTTCACACGCCCACAATCTACAGATGTATAAGATGTAAATAGTGCTCATTGAGTAGTCGTGTGAGTTAAGGCGTTACTATCAATTACCCAATTCTTTTCTTCTCGCAAAATACTAATCTCTTCATCACAAATCACAAGTAAATCCTCAATGACGACATTCCGATCTTGACTACTGACATCATTCTTCTCTAGTTCCTGATTCCTCTTGCCTTCTCTTTTCAGCTTCTAGCAATTCTTCTACATATGGCCTTTCCACCTCAGTAGAAGCATTTAACGTTGCCAGATTTTGGGCCTGCTACTGGATCTACCTTTCTGGCCTAGACCTCTACTTTTGCTTCTCCCTCTTGTCTCTGTGATTAAGACATCAGACTCGAGAGATAAGCCTTGAGTCTTTCTTCTAGACTCCTCCTCCAAAAGGCTACTTTTAACCTTTTCCATCGAGACTACACCTTTAGGGGATGAGTTAAAGAGTGTTGTTTTAGATGTCTCTTAAGAGCTTAATAAGGATCTCAAAAGCCATAATCCGAGCATCTCATTATTATAAGTGAGCCTCATTATGGCCATCTAATTAATGATCCCTTGATAAATATTCAAGTGATCTGTCATTGGTGTTCCATCTTAGTATCTCAGGTCTATGAGTTGTTTAATCAGGAATATTTTGTTGTTGTCGAACTTTCGAGCCTAAAGGCTCTCGAGTTTAGCCCATAAAATTTCTATTTCCTTCTCACAGAAGATATGATCCCAGACATTATCATCCACCTAGCTTCTGATGAATTCGTAGACTTGTTTATGTAATAGACTCCATATGGTGTCAAATTTGCCTTTGAGTTTTGTGATACCAAACACCAGTTTATGATATCCTTTCATATAAAGGAGATCTTCCATCTTCTCCTTCCATACTTGGAAGTTTCCTCCGTTCAATCTGATCATTCTGCTTGTGTTGACTTCCATCATTTACAAAGGATGAATAGCTTAGTAACCGACCTCTGATACCAATTTGATGGGAGGTACACACACCAACAAAGTGGAATAAAATCTCTCTCACCTTTTGTAAACTTGTGAGGAAATCACCAAATGGAGAAAGGCACATAAACTAAGATTTAAAATCAAAGAAAGGCACACTAAATTTTTACGTGGAAAAACTTCCCAATATGGAAAGTAAAAAACCACGGGATCGTTCCAAAATATCTCCACTACTTAAAATAATGGGTATACTAAAATCGCTCTAGATAAAACTAGATGTAATATACTAAAATACTCAAGAAATTAAACTCTTGGAAATACAAAGAGAGTGAAAAAAATCTCACAAATAGAAAACATTAGTTTTAAATTATCAGACACAAAAACTGTGATCCACAATAACTCAAGACCTAAGTCTTGGAATATTGTTGATAAAATATCAGCTAAATCAGATCATGAATAACCTTTCGATTGAAAGATTAATCGAAGATATATCATTCTCTATTTTGCTAAGCTTGTATCGCTCATAATACTTTGCTTGGGATGCTTAAGTCTTCCCTTTTAGTGTCTATATATAGGGAGAAATCTACTTAAAACTTCCTTTCACTTTTAATATGGGATTTCTTAAATGGAGGGACTTCCAACAGAATTATCTTACTAGAAGACTAGACAAGATGTTAATATTAGTTCTACAACCTTTTCATAGAGAATAATTAATTCATTTTGAATTAGTAGTCTCGTTACTTAGATTAAGCAACTTCCTAAGACTAAATAAAAAGATATAGATTTTCCTTTGTAGCATATTTAAATATTAACTTGGATGATTTTTGTAGGAAATTTTTTCACTTTTAACTACCTAGACTGCATGTTGAGATAGTAGTATATAAGTATATCTCAATTACGTTCTAATAATCCATAGCTAATCTAATTTACTTGTATATCAGTTTCGACAAAACTTAGGATCAAAAGTTAAAATTGTACTACACCTTATTTTTTTAAGAAAGTATAAAAGACTCCATTATGATTTAGAATCTAAAAAAAAGTATTTTGAAAATAAAATCAATTAGGTAGTCATTAGTAATTGGCAATCATTTTCACTATAAAAAGAGATTATTTTATTTTATAAAAATATTCTATTTATTATTTATATCAGTTATGACCATAAATGATCTTCAAGTAATAACTATTAAATATTATTATTTTAATATTAGTTCTTAATTGACTACAAATATTTGGTAGCATAGAAAGAAAATGCATGATCAAATTTTGATTAACTAAAAACAATACAATTTGTCTATAAGAAGTAGCTATGAAAAAGCTTGGTTGGCAGGTCCTCCTACAATGTCCCCTGTTGATGGCTTCTTTTATCTTCTAGTTTGGTTAAGAGTATTTGGTTTGGTAAGGCTCTCTGCTGCTTCTTCTTGGATAATTGTAATCTCCCTACCTCTTAGTGTAATGTCCCCTTTTGATGGCTTGTAGGGTTTGATTGGCTTGGTAGGGCTTTCTACTTCTTTTTGGATACTTGTAATCTTCCTACCTCCTATTTAAATGTCCCCTTCTAATGGCTTCTTGCGTTTCCTAATATTGGTAGGAGTACTTGGTTTGGTAGGGCTTTTTGCTACTTCTTCTTGGATACTTTTAATTTCCCTATCAAAATCATTCCAAGCTGATTGTATGCTACCCCTCAGCCTATCGAATTTCTCTCTCTCTTTCTTCAACATTTTCACCTCCTTCACTAGTCCATTCACCATGTCCTTAAGCCTGTCGATTTCCTTGTTTCTTCGATCCACATTGTAGTTTCCGTCCTCAGGAAAGGACTTTCTATGTTTCACAGGACTCTGCCATTAAAGTGTTGTGTGGTTATAATTTTTACCTTATAGAATATAAAAGAAAGATGTGAAGATATTCACAATTTCTCCATCAACACTCAATGCAAATTCATCAATTTGACACAAATTGGGATTTAGGGTTAAGAGTGTAAGAGTGTGTGAGTTGTGTCTAAAAGAAATTGAAGAAAACAAGTCTATCTGGTAAAAGTATAAGCTTAAGACAGAAGTGAGACACATATATAGTGAAGCACGTGAAAGACATGTGAGAAGGCACATGGGAAGTATATGTAAAAGAATTAAAGGGCGTGGACTCATTAAATAAAACACATTTTAGCTACATCAACTCTATAAATACCTCTAATCAGAGTCACATATACACAAATAAAAATCAATTTTTTGATTCAAGAAAGAAAGTGAGTTGGAGAATTGCTAGAGTACTTACTAAGAGTACTAGAGAGTTTTGAGAACTCTTGCAAGTGCTTTTAACACTCCATCTCTTGTAACAAATTCGTTCATTGAAGATAGTGGAATCACCATCGTGAGATCCTTAGATGTAGATAGTAATTAAGCTATTGAACCAAGTAAATTCTATGTTCTTTACTTTTCTGCTACTCCTTAATTTCTGCAAAATCAAATCAAGTGTCATCAGTCTTTTGTGGTAAAAGACAACATAAAGATAGAAAGTTCCTAACATTAGTTGTATTAAAGCCAATTCACAACATTATGAGCATTCAAGCATTCAAGACTCAACAAAAAGGTGAAGGTAATATCACAGAAGTAAGCCTAAATCTTCATACCATTTTTCTGATCTACCTATTTCAGTCAAGACGCCATTAAGAAATCTATTTTCTTGTCTTCTCTTAAATTTCGTAATAAAATGGTGGGAAAAGAAATTGATGTGTTTACTACTAAAGAAGATTTTACAATATGGAAACTTCAAGAAGATTTTACAATATGGAAACTTCAAATGCAAGCTTTACTTGAATCTTATGATTGTTATGATGCAATTGAAGAACAATATGATAAAAAGATAGATCCTGTTAAGAATCTGAAGTTGCAAAGACTTGCACATTGCAAGTTAATGCTTCATTTAGCACCTACCGTGATAAGGAAAGTGCAGAACTATAACACTACAATGAAATTATGGATGAAGCTTGATGAACTCTATGTTAAAACACGTCTACCTAATAAGATGACATTGTTACATAATTTGGCCAACTAAAATGAATACTACTGTTTCTCTTGATGATAATATGGATTACTTCTTTAAATTGGTACAAGATTTAAAAGCTACAGATGAAAGGGTTTCAGAAGATCATCAAGTTGTGGTAATTCTAAAAGCCTTACCATCAAACTTCAATGCCTTCAAGAAGGTGATTAAGCATGCCAGTGGAGAAACACTCACTGTTAAGAGGGTGCTAGACTCACTAATGGAGGAAA
>JAOTJB010037301.1:0-10145 GCA_027123815.1 Erythroxylum minutifolium
CATGAAAGTTGTAGATTTAAAAGTCCTTGTCAAAACCGCATAAAGAATACCTTAATTTGATACCCTTAGTGAAAGTTATGTAGATTGTTCCGAGATAAGTACAACGTGATTGAGGACATGAGCATGGTTGATTCTTTTGGCAATAACTTCGTAACCCGACCTCCAAATTAAGTGATTCTTGAAACGATAGATTCCTGACACATTTTTCTACCCTGAACAAAAATTTGTAGCCTTTTTTGATGATTCAGCGAAGATTGATGGAAGGAAAATGAGGAATCGGTTGGAAGGGATAATTAGGTTAGGAACGTAGTTTGGATTTTTTTAGGTATATCTTGAGGTATAGAGCTCCAAATGAGATGGCTCTTATTTCAAGATACATTAGAATAACCATAAAAGGAAATCCGCTCACGCTTTTCAACTCTAGAACGACAGTTGGGCTCCAGGAATGGGGTCCAACATCTTATGGTATCATAGCTTAGGTTTTTCTTAGCTTATAATGCATAGTAGGATGAATTGTTATGCTATGTGATTAATTGATTGGATTGTTAAATTGATTGATTGTAATAAATGACATGCATATCATACATACATGTAGGAATAAAATGTAAGCTAATCGCTAGTGTTTCTATTGAAGGAGTGAAATGCCACATCGTAGGAGGACACGAGAAATATTGAAAGGATCGGTTACACTGACCCTCCACTAAGAGAGGAGGGCACGGATAAGTCTAGAGCCCCAAGAGACGCTGAGGCTTCTGTACGGCACAGTATTGGGCCCTCTCGCTCACAGACGAGGGAGTTGCCTATTCTATCAGAACAAGTTCCTACCTTGGATCTGAGGATGTTCCAAGTCTTCATTCAGGTGTTTGTCCAAACTATGGGAAAGATACCGCAATCTTCTACTCCGGCCCCAGTTAAGAAGGAGAAGCAGTTCGACAAGTTTAGGAAGTATGAAGTAGTGGACCTTTACGGGACCACTGATCCCAAGGAAGCTGAGATATGGCTGAGAAAGACAGAACGGATATTGGAGCAGATGGATAGTGAAGATGACAAGAAGATTGAATATGCTACGAGTTTGCTACAATGGGATGCTCTGCATTAGTGGGAGAGTGTTCAGAGAAGTCAGATGAAGTCATCAGGGTTGGCCTGGAAGGACTTCCTGAATGTTTATAAGAAGAAGTAATTTTCTGAAATGTACATCCAACAAAAGCAAAGAGAGTTTTTGAGCCTCATCCAG
Organism: Erythroxylum minutifolium; assembly: GCA_027123815.1. Classification (NCBI taxonomy): domain Eukaryota; kingdom Viridiplantae; phylum Streptophyta; class Magnoliopsida; order Malpighiales; family Erythroxylaceae; genus Erythroxylum; species Erythroxylum minutifolium. The sequence continues at coordinate 1,235 of JAOTJB010037301.1, forward strand.
AGAGAGATGACGGTGAGTGAATATGAGCGTCGATTTACACAATTGTCCCTATATGCAGCTGAGTTAAGGATGAGCGAAGTGGCTAGGTGCCGAAGGTTTGAAGCGGCATTGCACTTGGCCATTAGAGAGAAAATGGTGGTGCAGAATTTCAGTGATTTTCAACAGATGGTTGAAGCGGCACTGAGGGTTGAGAATATAGAAAACATAAAGAGTGTCGTAAACAAGAAAAGAAAGGGGAGAGAGTAGTCTAAGAGGGGAGGTGGTACTTCTATGCCCAAGAGGAGTACCAGGACTTTCCTTGTACAGTCTAAGGAGAAGAGCAGTGGTGAAAGCAAAGCTAGACCTATGAGGACTTCTACTGTTTCACATTAAGCCTCAACGACTGGAGGCAACAGGAGGGGAGATGGGGATAAGCCACCCATTCCTAAATGTGAACACTACGGAAGGTTTCATAGAGGGGAATGTTACTGATTGACTGGAGCGTGTTTCAATTACGGGGAGAAAGGACACATGGCAATGCCCTCAAAATTCAAGATATGAGAGAAGTCAGATGCAAGCTTTAAAGAGTGTCGAGACAGTGGGACACAGGATAGTAACAGAAGTGGGTAGTTCTGATACAGCCAAGAAAGGGAACCCTTCAGGGAGACCGAAGGGACAAGCACCAGCTAGAGTGTTTGCTATGACGAGGGAGGATGCAGAGACAGCTTCAAAGGTTATCACTGGTATGGTTAAATTAATTGATGATGATGTAATTGTTTTGATTGGTCTGGTTTCCACCCATTCATGTATGTCATTGAGTAGAGCTATGCATGGTAGAGAATTAAGCCCATTAGATACTCCTTTGATGGTGAGTACTCCAATTGACCAATGTATTATTATTAGTCAGGTATACAGAGACTGTGAGATACATATTGGAGGGGAAAAATTAGTGGTGGATCTAATGCTATTGAGGATGGGCTGATTAGACGTGATATTGGGCATGGATACATTAGAAAAGTATCATACCAACTTAGATTGCAAACAGAAGATAGTGGAGTTTGAGTTGGATAATAGAAGAAAGTGGTGTTTGAGGGAGACAGAAGGTCAAGTCCACCTAGAGTTGTTTCGGCTCTGAAAGCGGAGAAAATGATGAGGAAAGGATGTGAAGCACATTTGGCCTATGTGGTAGACATGAAGGCAAATAAAAGGAAGTTAGAAGATATACTAGTGGTCATGGAATTCCTGGATGTCTTTCCCGAGGAGTTACCAGGACTACCGCCACCTAGGGAAATTGAATTTCCCATTGAGCTTTTTCCGGGCATAATGTCAATATCGATTCTGCCTTATAGAATGGCTCTGACAGAATTGAAGGAGCTTAAGGAACAATTGGGAGAATTATTGGAGAAAGGGTTCATAAGGCTGAGCTCTTCACCTTGGAGAGCTCCAGTTCTTTTTATAAAGTAGAAAGATAGATCATTGAGGATGTGTGTGGATTATAGGAAGCTCAACGATGTCACCATTAAGAGCATATATCCGCTCCCACACATAGATGATTTGTTTGATCAGTTACAAGGGGCAAAGGTCTTTTCTAAGATAGATTTGAGATTATGCTACCACCAATTGTGGAGAAAGGAGTCCAATGTGTTAAAGACTGCTTTTATAACACGATATGGCTACTTTAAGTTCCCGGTCATGCCTTTTGGGTTAACGAATACACCTACAACTTTCATGGAACTGATGAATCGAATCTTTAAAGTCCTTCTTAGACCGATTTATCATTGTCTTTATTGATGATATATTAGTTTATTCTAAGAGTGACAAGGAGCATGAGGAACATTTGAGGGTTGCCTTAGAGACATTGAGGAAGAACGAGTTGTATGCCAAATTCGATAAATGTGAATTCTGCCTAAAAGAAGTGGTGTTTCTTGGGCATGTGATTTCAGAGCATGGAGTACATGTAGATCTGAGGAAAATTGAAGCAGTTGTAAAATGGGAAGCACCTAAGAATGTAGCTGAAGTGAGGAGTTTCTTAGGTTTAGCCGGATATTACAGAAGGTTTGTGGAGGGATTTTCCATGATAGCTGCTCCACTTTCCAAATTGACAAGGAAGAACCAAAAGTTTGTGTTGACAGATGAATGTTAGAAGAGCTTTGAGGAGCTTAAGTACAGATTGACGAGTTCACCAATTTTGACTTTACCTTTGGGTAACGATGGATACACAATGTACAGTGATGCCTCGAGGGAGGGATTGGGCTGTGTGTTGATGCAAAGAGATAAGGTGATTGTTTATGCTTTTAGGCATTTGAAACCTTATGAGATGAAATATCCTATGCATGACTTGGAGTTAGCTGCTATAATTTTTGCATTGAAAATATGGAGACACTATTTGTATGGAGTCAGTACTAGGGTATTTACAGACCACAAGAGTCTTAAGTATTTGATGAGCCAGAAAGAGTTGAATTTGAGACAGAGAAGATGGTTAGAACTATTAAAGGATTATGATTTAATGATTGATTATCACCCAGGGAAGGCTAGTGTAGTAACGGATGCACTGAGTAGAAAATCGACAATTGCGCATGTGGAGACAGTGTATATTCCTTTGTTGAAGGAATTAGCCAAACTCAGAGTGACATTGAGACAAGCTGAAGCTGATTTTATATTGGCAAACTTTAGAGTAAGGCTAATATTGAATGAAAAGATTAAGGAATTGTAGAAACAGGATGAGTTCTTGAGCAGACTCAGAGAAGAGATTAAAAATGGTAAACATTCTGAAATAGAGGTAAGGGAAGATAGATTGATAGTGGTAGGGAACATACTATGTATTCCTGATATGTAAAAGCTGAAAGATGAAATTCTTAATGAGGTACACAATGCGCCTTATGCAATGCACCCGGGAAGTATGAGAATGTATAGAGATTTGAAGGAACATTTCTGGTGGAAAGGAATGAAGAGACAAGTTACAGAATACACTAAAAGATGCTTAGTGTGCCAGCAAGTCAAGGCTGAGCACCAAACACCTTCAAGCAAGCTTAAACCTTTGTCAATTCCTGAATGGAAATGGGAAAAGATTACGATGGATTTCTTGATGGGATTACCAAGAACTAACAGGAAGCATAATGCAAAATGGGTGATTGTGGATGGATTAACCAAGTCAGCACATTTCTTGCCAATTAAGCAGACGGATTCTTTGAATGTGTTGGCTAAGAAATACATAGATGAGGTAGTCAGACTTCATAGGATTCCAAGTTCGATAGTCTCGGATAGAGATCCCAGGTCCACCTCTAGATTTTGGGAAAGCTTACAAAAGGCTTTAGGAACTAAGTTGCACTTTAGTACGGTTTTCCATCCACAGACTAATAGACAATTGGGGAGAACAATACGGACTCTAAAGGCAATGTTGAGAGCTTGTGCTATGGATTTTAAAGGCTTATGAGATGACCATTTGCCTTTAATTGAATTTTCTTACAATAATTCGTATCACTCAGGAATTCAGATGGCACCTTATGAAGCTTTACATGGTAGGAGGTGCAAAACTCTTATTTGTTAGTATGAGGAAGGTGAAAGAAGACTTGTAGGACCTGAGTTAGTACAGGTTATAGTTGGCAAGATTAAATTGGTGAAACAGAGACTTAAAGTAGCTCAAGATAGGATGAAGAGCTATACGGATGCACATAGAAAAGAGATGAAATTTGAAGTTAGAGACAAAGTGTTTATTAGAGCTTCTCCATGGAAAGGGGTTTTAAGGTTTGGTAAGAAGGGCAAGCTTAGTTCGAGATACATAGGTCCTTATGAGATCATTGAGAAGATTGGGCCTTTAGCCTATAAGTTACCCTTCCCACCAGAATTGTCAAAAATTCATAATGTCTTTCATGTATCGATGTTGAGGAAGTACCAATCTGATCCTTCACACATAGTTTAACCTTTAGAAGTTCAATTAAGAGAGGATTTGACTTATGAAGAACAACCAATGGAGATCTTAGATTCAAAGGAAAAGGTTTTGAGAAACAAGATTATAAAGCTGGTCAAAGTTTTGTGGAGGAACCATTCTATAGAAGAGGCCACGTGGGAACCCTTAGAAGCCATAAGGGAGAAGTATCCACACCTCTTCAATATCTCAGGCAAGAATTTCGAGAACGAAATTCTTTAAGGGGGGAGAGTTGTTGGATCATGAAAATTTTTCTAAATTACTTATTATTTGTTTAATTATTTATTTATGTTTAGTATGTTTGTTTATTTATTTATTTATTTTGAATCGAGTCATTAATTTAGTAGGTATGAATAAAGATTGAAAATTTGATGGAAATATTGGAACTTAGTTAGAATTAATGTGGTGTTAAGTGGATTACAGGAGTTCGAGCCATAAAAGACAAAATAATTGGAAGAAAGAGAATAAAAGTTGTCTTAAATTAGAAGAAGAGAGGAAGGTGTCGTGAGAAGCAAAAGAGAAGAGAAGAGAAAACATGAAAGAAGGAAAGAAAAGAGAAGAAAAATCGAAGAAGCTAGGGAAAAGGAGGAAAATTGTGGGAAACTTGGAAAGAAGAAGAAAAGAAGAGGAAATCAACATATTAGAGGTAAGTTTTCATCTTTCTTCTTACTAGGATTGAAAGGGGATTAAATAGAGACTAAGGTTTATATTGGGATTGAAGGAAGAAAGAAGAGGACGATGAAACCAATTTGATTTTAGATTTCTAAGCTAGGTTTTGGGTTTTCTAACCTAGATGGACTATGAGTAGGTTAAGTTTGAGCTTGATTTGTGTTAATTTCATTTTGTTGTGATTATGGAAATTTGGGGATTTCCATTTGAATGTGAATTGAATGAAAAATTGGTTTGGTTTGTTTTAAGAAACCAAGAATACCTTATCCAATAGCAAAAGGAAAGGGACAATTGAGTTTGGATTTCCAACCAAATTAGGTGGGTATATGTTTATAGTTTTGTGATGATGAGAAAAAATATTTTTGTGTATGAATGCTATAAATGTTTGTTTTGATTCATTGTGAATGTGGGAAAAATGTATAAATATTTGTCTTGACTTATTGTGAATGTGGGTAAAATATTTATGGTTATTGTGTATTAAATGGGCTATGTGCCTATGTGTGCGTATATACTTTAATTTCCAAATTGTGAATTGCGTTGATGTGGAAAATGCATTATAATGTGCTCTATGTTATGCAATGAAAGATGTATGACATTTTGATATGATTGAATTATGAGTAAAATCATGCTATACCTTGGATTTATATCATGGCATTTTGATTTAAATGGAAAGAAGAAAAGTATGACAATATGAATTTGTGATTGATTGAATTGAGCATGAAAATTGATTGTGTTTGGGCAAGAGTGGAACCATTTTGTAGTCACGTGCACATTGATATAAAGCCTTCTCTCGGCTGCCTGCTTGTGGCACACGAGATCCGAAAAGTGGAATCGTTTCGTTCACGGTGTAAACTTCGGTTTCTCCATTTTGCTCCACGGAACCCTTGAGCCATTTTGTTGTACATTGCATCCTAAATTGTTGGATATAGAAAATACTTGAATGATATTTTGTGATGATTGAAAAATATGTGTTGGATTATGTGGCGATATGTTCAAATATGTATGAAAGTATTATTTTAAATGTGATTTTTAAGTTTAGTAAGTGATATATATATATAAATATCACTTGTGTGTAGTTCATTATCACTAGCTATAAATGTATTAGCCAATGAGTTTCCTAGCTCACCCCACTATTTTTCCACTTATCAGGTGAAGAAAAAGCAGATCAGCAATAATCTTTGCAAAACTTCGGCAGACTCCAAGGATTTTTGTCATTTGTAACTTATTTAGGTAGTTCAGAAATTATTGGTATTTAGATTCATTTCAAGTATAAGCATCCATGATGGTGTTTTACATTTTTCTATTTATGTGGCTTTTGGGATTTGTAATATGGAGGGGTGCAGAAACTATGTTATGACAGTTGAAAGAAGAGTTGCAGAGACTTTCATATGAATGTGTAAAATGTTATTTTTTGTCAAATGTTAATGTGGTTTGTGTGATGGTATATGGAATGGATTATCTTTAAGTAATAAAAGTGGTATGTATGAAATTAAAAGTTGGATTTCGAGTTTTATGTTGAAGTTGTTGGCTTTGTATAGATGTGTATCTATATACGTGTTATTAGCAGATGAATGATTATGGATTAAAAATGCAGTCAGAAACTTTGAGGAATAAACTGCACTGATCAAAGCGAAATTTGACAAAAGTGTCATCATAAAAGTTGTAGATATTTTTCTTAGCTTTCCAACATCATAAATTTTGAAATTTTGGATTTGTGGTTTGAAAGTTATGGTAGTTTGAAGTGAGGGTGCGTGACTTTTGTAGAGCTGAAATTTCTTGATTTTCATGGGCGTGAGAATTTTCTCTCACACTCATGCATTAGATGGTTTCGTTCTCACAGGTTTACTATTGCTATCATAGCTTTGTTTATTAGTTAAAGGTCCCACCATGAATTTCTCAATTTTATTTTGTTCTGAAAATTATTATTAAAATTTTATGTTCGAATTGAGACCCGAGTCTAACATTTTTGGTATCAGAGCCCAAGGTTTCTAAGGATTCCTAGGCTTAGAATATGTTATGCTATGAATTGTTACACTATGGGATTACTTGTATTACGCTAAATTGATTGATTGCGTTAAGTGACATGAATATCATGCATACACGTAGGACATAATATTTAAAATGAGCATAAGGTAAATGTTAATATTTATTAAAGGAGTAAAATGCCACCTCGTCGAAGAAAACTTCGGGGGATTTTGCAAAGATCTGCTGCACTTAATTTTCCACCGAGAGAGGAGGGTATTGATGGATCCATAGCCTCAGCGAGTGCTGAGGTAATTTTAGGGCAGGATAGCGAGCCCTTTCCACCTTAGATGCCAAAACCACCATTCTGTCAAACACAAGTACCTAATCCGTTTGATCCCAGAATGTTTCAAGCCTTTGCTGGGTCAGATGCCATCCACGTCTACTCCAGCCCCATCCAAGAAAGGAAGACAATTTGATAAGCTGAGAAAGTATGCTACCGTGGACTTTTATGGAACAACTGACCCTAAGGAAGCTGAGACTTGGTTAAGGAAGACGGAAAGAATATTAAAGCAGATGGATTGTGAAGATGAAGAAAAGATGGTGTATGCTACAAGTTTGTTACAGGGTGATGCTTTGCATTGAAAGTGTACTAGGGAGCTAGTTTAAGCTGCTAGTGTTAACATAGGCTAATTTCCAAGCTATCTATAAGAAGAAGTATTTATCCGAAGTGTACATTCAATAGAAGCAGAGGGAGTTTTTGAGCCTCACATAGAGGGAGATGACGGTGAGTGAATATGAGCGCAGGTTTACCCAATTATCTAGATATTCGGCCGAGATGGTGATGAGTGAAGCAGCTAAGTGCTGAAGATTTGAAGCAGGTTTGCATTTAGCCATCATAGAGAAATTGGTAGTGCATAATTTTGGCGATTTTCAATAATTTGTAGAGGCTGCCCTACGAATTGAAAATGTGTAGAACATAAAGAGTGTAGTGAATAGAAAAAGAATGGGAAGAGAACAACTAAGTAGGGGAGGTAGTATGCCTGTACTAGGAAGGAGTACCAAGACTTTTCGTACACCATCTGAGGTTCGAATCAGTGTCTCAAGTGGATCCAAACTGACGAAAACTATTTCTCTTCAAGCCTCGACTATAGGAGGAGGCAGAAGAGGAGAGGTGAACAAGCCATCCTTTCTAAAATGTGATCATTGCGGGAAATTCCATAAAGGGGAGTGTTATCGCCTAATAGGAGCTTGCTTTAAATGTGGAGAGAGAGGGCGTATGGCCAAAGAGTGTCCACAATATGCTAGACAGGCGGGAACATAGAGGCAAGACTCAAAGAGGTCTGAGACCGTGGAAGTTAAGTCTGCAATTGAAGTAGGCAGTTTTGGTGTAGCCAAGAAGGTAAATCCTCTAGGAAGACCGAAGGGGCAAGTACCAGCTAGAGTATTTGCAATTAAGAGGGAGGAAGCAGAAGCAGCTCCAGAAGTTGTGATTGGTACGGTTAAATTATTTCATGATGATGCTATTGTTTTAATTGATCCGGGGCCTACATATTCATTTATTTCATCAAGTATGATTTTGTATGATAGAAATTTGCGTCTCCTTAATAGTCCTTTGATAGTTAGTACCCCGATTGGTCATCATGTCATTGTTGGTCATGTTTATCGAGGATGTGAAATCCATGTTGGTGAGGTAACATTAATGGTGGATTTAATGCCATTGGAAATGAAAGGGTTGGATGTGATTTTGGGTATGGATACCTTAGAAAAATATAGTGCCAACTTGAATTGTAAACAGAAGACAGTAGAGTTTGTGCTGAAAAAAGGCGAAAAGGCAGTGTTTATGGGAGATAAGAGAACAAGCCCCTCTAAATTTATTTCGGCTTTAACAGCAGATAAAATGATGAAGAAAGGGAATGAAGCATACTTGGCATATGTGGTAGACACGAAAGCAGATGAAGAAAAGCTAGAAAATATTCCAATAGTCCAGGAATTCCCAGATATCTTTCCGGAGGAATTACCAGGACTACCATTGCACAGAGAGATTGAGTTCACCATAGAGCTTCTTCCAGGCACAACACCAATCTCTATTCCACCTTATAGAATAGCTCCGGCAGAATTGAAGGAACTTAAAGAGCAGTTAGAAGAATTATTGAAAAAAGGTTTTACTAGGCCTAGCTCTTCACCTTGGGGAGCCCCGGTTCTTTTTGTCAAAAAGAAAGATGGATCCTTGAGGATGTGTGTGGATTATAGAAAGCTCAATCATGTCACTATTAAGAATAGATATCCCCTTCCACGTATAGATGATTTGTTTGATCAACTACAAGGAGCAAAAGTCTTCTCCAAGATAGACTTGAGATCGGGTTATCATCAATT
>JAOTJB010037328.1:0-10144 GCA_027123815.1 Erythroxylum minutifolium
CTCTACTAACTAAGATCACGATCTTATCCTATCTTATCCTAATAAGATTACATCAATCTAACCAATAGATGACATCCTCATCTAATTAGGATTAAGCTACATCACATTAACAAGATAAACTCTATCTTAGAATGATTATCCCTACCCGTGAAGATCTCCTCTATCTTCAGATGATCCTTCCAGATAATCTTTATCTCTTAAGGCTGATGCTCTTTCACTGTGATCTTATCTGCCACGACATCATGTGCCACATCATCCACAGTTGCCACGTCACTGCTGATGTATTCACAAAGGCCTATCCGCGCAAAAGTCTGTCAATACACGTCCATGGACAAGTCCATCTTCCATGATCCAGCTCTCTCGTGGTGTAGTCTCATCGCTCCATGATTAAGTATAAGTTATAAACCGAGTTAGTATAAAAGCTCACATATTATACGTACCTTCGACCTGTCTCGCCGAAGTTAAGTGCCTTCGTGCACCCTCGGATCTCGTATGACTTCGCCTTGTTCCCTCGTCAACACGCCTTCCTCGTACCGACCTGCGTGCCAAGCATTTGCCAAGGCTCGCCAACACTCGCACAAACCAACATTCTAGACTTAGGAGTCTAACAGTTAAGCCTTACTAGTGTATATTCCAAGATCATCCTTTATGCAAACACACCTCACGAAAACTTAAGGCGATTCACATTAAAGACCTCTCCCATTATTAAAAACCCGCCATAGCTGAACAGTGAAACGAAATTTCTAACAGCAATAATGTTCTACAACATAATACTGATCTTTCATTCTTTGTAGTAGAAATAGTATTAGCGCACTGTATAGGATCTCATCTAACAGATAGCAACTTTGATGGTTTTTTGTTGACAATTTCGACATTATTGTGGATGAGTTGTTCTCAGGCGAGATTGAGAAACTCTTAGTCCAAAGCTGCTCATCTAATTGTTTCATAAAGGACACAAAAAAATCAGGTGGTTAAGAGACTTCAACTTAAAACTTGTGTGCCTATTGCGCAGGTACTTCCCAAGTTACTAACTTGACGAAGCTACTGCCGCAGTCAGCTTAGTATTAAATGCTGAACAGATGGAAAGATACTTACCTCTATAAGTACTAAAATTGCTGGATGGTAAATTGTAGCAAGTGGGAAATATACGGCTCACAGTCATGTGAAAAAAAATGGCAATTCAAAATGTGGTACTCAGTTCATTATGTGGCTGCAAGCACTGAAAGGACAATGACAAGAATAAAGCATTTACTATGGTTGAGTACAGATTACAAAGCCATGAATGATAAGATACTCTCTGAGGACATGGATTTAAAGATATTTCAGGCTGACAATCCAGCAAATCAAATACAAATTTCTTGTGTTCCTCTTTCGTAATTTTGACGGAGGCTAGCTCGGAGTCCCTGAAATTTTAAAAATAGAGATCTAAGTGTAAACATCAAGATCAACTATGAAGGGTGGACAAGTAAACACGTCTAGGAGAGGGCATGGGATGAGCAAGATATGATATAAAGAAGCACAATAAAGACTTGAGAAAGAGTACAATACATAAGCATACAGGACCACTTCCAGCACTCTCTCTCTCGTTACATGTACTCGAGAGATAGACCAGTGGAATTTAAGAAACATCGGCCCACAATCCCTGGAAAGTTGCAAACGAGGTTGACAGTTTACAAGTTTATAGAGTAGCCCACCTTTGAGCTAACCTGACCCCACTAGGTTCAGAAAACCCAAAAAAAAAAAAAAAGAGAGAGAGAGAGAGTGAGAGGGAAAAAATTGCACGAAATTGTTTCCAGACAATAATGCTTTAGCCTCTCCTTCACAGTCTATTGGTTGGAAAGGGAATTCATCAGAGACTTTTCCACTAAATGCCACCTAACTTATAGGCCATGTGCTCGGATCCGCAGGTTCTGTTTAACAATCTAAGTTTTCCCTGTCTTCCATGTTTTTGTCTCCCTCTTATCTCTCTGGCTTTTGTTTTTTCCTACATTTTTCTGTCAAGGCTTTGATGAGATTGTATACCTAAGAATATTACTTAAATAGGAATCGTGGTATTAAAACCATGGCTAGAGATATGATCATGTTTCATGGTTCTGTTCTACCTAAATAGGAATCGTGGTATTAAGACCATGGCTAGAGATATGATCATGTTTCATGGTACTGTTCTGAAGTATAAGGTTATTACATGTCATCCATTAATGACTTATTCTTTATGATAAGGTGCAAAGATCCCATGTTGAGTAACAGTAATCACCTGATATTCATCATCCATTCAGTAACTTGACAGTTATGACCATTCAAGCTATCGTGAGAAAAAGAGCAAGAGATTACCTGTTTACTTGTTCCTTCCCAGCGAAAGAATTTGGAATTGAATACCTGATTTCAACTAATCCTTCTTAGCTTAGTTGTGTAACACACTTTCTCCATTTAATCACTGTTTTATTTTTTTCTTTTTGATCTTTATAAGACTTCAGCCTGAGAAAAGGGAACCAAATTGAATCGAAGGCTGGAGTCTGTTGAAGGACATGCCTTTATAAAGAACCACGTACAACATATATTTAATTCTGGTAAGACTTGTTACATAGCCTAACCAACTCTCTTTCACTTCTTCGGAGGCAAGTAGGTCCAATAATGAAGCCATCACCGAAAAACCCTATAATTGAACCCCAAGGACAATAGAGAACAAGAAAAATGGGGAACAGATTTCATTTCTGAATGCCTCTTCTCTTTGTGGCCAACGCCCTCTCAGCCAATCATTGCAATAAATTTGATGGCTGAAGGGCTTTGGGCACGGGCGGAACAGGGTTCAGAACAGAACCGATCCCTCCATCTAGTGGTGTAACCTGTTTCTACATTTTCGGGTTTTAATCTGAAGTTGTTTACAACCATAAGATTCTCCAAACCATCATAGACTACTGCGCAAGACCTGAATAGAATCTGTACTGCTACAAAGTGAAACACTCTGATGCGCGTCCCAGACGACATAGTTTGACTACTCCACATTTCTGTAGGCATCTACGAAAGTAGGCTAATAAGAGAGTTGGAGGGCCCAGGGAATTAAGGCAGTCCAACTTTGATAATTTTAACACGTAGAAGTGTACCTCACAGCAGGGATTTAAATAATTCATGGTTGCGTTCAATGGCGGTAGCTTCTACAAATTGACAAGTTTTAGAACATACGATATGTATCATATAATTTCCATGTGTGTTTTGCCATGTCGGATAAAGAGAAGGAAACTAAGTGGCTGTCCAGAGGGAATTATAAGAAGGGGACTTTTAAAAAAAAATAAGTTTATTATAATAATCACAACTCTCAGCATTACAAGAATATACATATATATAATAATATGTTTACATGCTTCCAATTCTAAAACCTTTAATATACTCGGATATTAATTCATAATTAAATATATTAAATTCTTGAATTTAATAGATAACTCATAGCTATTTATCTATTTAATTTGAATCAAGTTAATTTAAATACACTTAATTATTTATATTCTCAATTTAATTCAAGTACACTTAAACTTAAAATTATGTTTATTTTAAATATTAATTTATATATATATGTATATCTTTAAACACTTCCCTTAAACATGAGTTTTAGTTACTCCAAAAAAATTTCTTAACACGTTGAAAGTATTGAACTTGAGAATTTTAATGAAAACATAATGAAGCTGCATCACCTTATTTATAAGGCACTCACATACAAAATAATATTTAGCATTTATGTAATTGCTCCGTTCATAAAGTAGGGGTTCTTTTTAATACAACGACTAATTTGTTATCAACGCAAAATTCAGTTGGCTATATGCATGTATCAAAAGTGAAATTCTTTTATCAAGTTCTTTAACCAAGTGACTTAGTCACATAAGAACTAATGGTTATATATATATTCTACTTCAAGTTGACAAAATAATAATCGATTGCTTCTTCAAGCTCCAAGTAAAAGCTCATTATCCGAGTAAAATATGAGGCTGGTAGTACTCCTTCGATCGTCAATAGCTCTACCTTAATTGATATCATTGAAACCATTAGGTTTGAAATTGTTAGAGGTATAACCCAAAATCAAGAGTACCTTTGATGTATTATAAATCCTTCATGTAGCTTTCAAATTGGTTGACACTAGAGCCTACATATAGCAACTAACCAGTCCATCTCTATATATCAAGCCTTGTATAAGTTAAATAGTCCAACTCTATATATAAGCCTTATATATGTTAAATATCTTTAATTTCCAACTAAGCTCTATTGCAATGTTAAATCCTTTATTTGGCCTTTATAATGTCTTAATAATTTGGTCTCACATTCTATTAAAGTGTCAATTAGGTCATAATCACTTACATGAATTTTATTTAAAATTTTTGTATAATTTTCCTAGGAGATGAAAATGTTGTCCTCTATGTGCTTCATTTCTATCAGCCTTACAAGAACAGATTACCGCCCTCACCAAGTAGTTGAGGAACATGTAAGGAGCTTCTTCATCCACAATCAAGGCCATGCAATTACAATGTGAGTTATACGGGCAGGACAACTATGGCATAGTTGAATGCTTCTTGCTGGGAGCCAGTGGTATAAAACGAGTAAATTACTTGGGCTAAACGTAAAGAGGTAACAATCTATATTCTAACATTTACAATCTTGTATGGAAAAACCACCCAAAATTTTCATGGAATACTAACAATGTAGGTGGCCAAGTGAGAACATAAAGGCCTCTTGGATTTTAGCAAGACTAACTTGGATCTTTGGAGAGCAAAATGGACATATTGGGTTCAAAATTCTAACGCCAAGAGGAAGGTCAAAGAAGACAAGAAGAGAGTCAGAAGAGAATGGAGGCAAAGTTTAACCATATTGCAAAGAACTACGCTTCATCCATCCACAATTTGGAGGTACAGGTAGGTCAACTTGCTAATTCTTTGTCTTCTAGGAATGCAAGAAGCTTACTAAGCAACACTGATAAGTGCAAAAAATTACAACCTTTATTCTTCTAAACTTAGTCCATTTAATTATTTTTATTACATATTTGGGCATGATTATCATATTTTATTATTTTATGCCTAAAATTATTTCTTCTAAATTTTCCTGTAGAAATTAGCCTAAGTTGAAATGATTTTATTGTAGGTTAATTGACTAACACAATTAAAGAAAGATCAAAATGACAAGGCAAGCAGTCCAAACCAGCAAAGTACAACGTTAGCAGATGAGAAAAAAAATGCAAGTAGCTTAAGTAGTGCATAGGGAGTCTCGTTAGAAAACAAAAAGCCAATAATGGAAAGAAAGAAAAGGATTGAGCATATTACTTAAAATTGCGAGTGAAATAAAACTTAAAAGGATCGAGCATATTACTTAAAATTGCAAGTGAAATAAAACTTAAAGAGTTATTGGTGGAGAAGACTAGTGCAAGGACGTGTTTGGGTAGCACGAGACTTACATATCCATTGAAATTAAGCTGGGTCAAGACCTTTGGGAGGAAGATTTCATGTTTTGAGCTATCGAGTCAAAGCGATCGTCGAATTGTAGAGTCTAGGCTATCAATTAAATGAGTCTCTCTAACTCTTACTCTCTTTGTATCTAGTTCTTTATAATTTAATTTGCTTAAAAGTTTTTAGAATTTCAATTTAGTTATTTGTTTGGATAATTTGAGACAATCATTTTCAATTTAATTCTAACATTACAAGTATTTCAGTATTTGTGTGATGTTTGAGCCAATTACTTTACAATTCATTTTCTTATAGAATTAAGAGACATCTTGATATATTTGAATGTTAATTGATTGCTATCGCTTTCTTTTTAGTCCGTAATTTCTATTGAGTTTAGCGAATCAAGTAGCAACTATTAAATCATTAGTCGGTCAAAGGGCTAAAATTTCATTAGAGTGTCGCATGATCTAGGAATTTCGCTAACTGGTGGGTTGAAATTCTTGGGGCTAATGATATCTTCTTGTAAATAATTGCCTAAATCAATTTAGAGTCGGGTTGGTTTAGTTCTAAATTAGTAAAGGGAGATAGAAAGAACTCAGCTGGTGAGCATCTCTACAGTTAGTCTACTTTATCACTCGAGATGTCGGTGATAAAATTTGAACTTAGATGACTAAATTTATGGGCTTAATGCATGCATGCTTGATCACTTATTAAGATGCATGTTCAAATTTTGTTTATATTATGATCTTAGTGTTAAAAGTTTAAATTCTAATTAACTAGTTTTAGTTTCCAATTGACCCCTCTTTCTTATCTTTACGTGTGTGTGGTAAGTTTTAGGGTATGCTATGCTTTCTTATTAGATGAGGCCACAAGTTAAAGGATTTCAATGACTAATTTTTGAAAATTTAATTTGAGAACATCTTGATTGAAATCAGTAATTGAATCTGGAATTTTAAAGAATATGTAGTAAAATGATTGATGAGAAAACTTCTTGCCCCTACCTATTATGTTCCTGCTATATTTAAATGTTTACATGTGATTTTTTTTTGCATCTTATTATATATTTCCTGATTTTATAAGTCTCAAAGGTTAAATGTTGAAGGCCTGAAATATCTTTGAAAAGAAGAGACACTAAAAATTCAACCTCTAATTAGATGTGCAGGTAACTGCCCAGCTACGTATAATTTGTATATTTTCTAGATTATGATTAATCTATGGCATAGAACTAGTCATTTATACTTATTTTATGTTTGGGTATGTTTAGAGAGTTATTTAAATGCTCTATTGCAATTAAAAAAATCTAAATAAATTAATTTCATTAAACTGGAATTTTTAGAAATATGCAACTTTAAAACGAAAGTGTTATTCTTGGACTGTTTATGCAATTAGATTTGAGAGCTCATTGTTCATTGCTATTTTGTTGATTTCTCAGCATGATTTTGGCATACATTTTAGTTTAATATGCCTGGAAATTCAAGTGAAGGATGATGAGAATAATGAGAATAAATAAGCCTTAAAGAAGCAATCTTGAATGTCTGAAGAAGCTAAATTTGTGTTGTTTCCTCTTTGTTTTTGAGTGGTACATTCTGTTCTGATTTTTAGAAGTTTTAACATCATTTTAGCTTGTTTAAAATGCCAAAAAACATGATAAATGATAGCTCACGTGTTGGACTATTAAAGGGATTCAAGTATAATACAATCTTTAAAGTTCGATGAGGCGAAACTAATGAATTACAAGTTATTTTAGTGTGCAATTTCCAGATCTGATATGAGGGGTTTCATAATCATAATTTTCTAATTTAAGGGGCTGAAATTTGGTAAATAACATGGGTACAAGTTGTCCATGAGTTTGAGCTAAATTAAACATCAAATTATAGGTGTTTCAGCTTGTTTTGTGGGCTGAAGTTTTTTAAACGAATTTTACTTTGTTTGGAATTATACTTACATACATTTACTTGATTAATACTCTCATTTGCATTTGAAATGAAAATTTAATAAACAACACTATACTTGTGGGATTGATTTTATTTCATCTTATACTAAGATTTTATTTCACCTTATACTAAGTTATTAATTAAATAATGGTAGAAATAAGATACTAATTTGGATATGCTTGACAACACATACGAAATTTTGACGCCGTTGCCAACGAGAGTTGTTTAGTTTGTTAAATCCTAAACTGAGTTTTTCTTAATTCTAATTCCTTACTTTCATGTTGGTCCTTACTCACCAAGCATGATGAATGTTAAAACGGTTAAGAAAAAATTTGAAGGAATATGAATTTGCATGTTTGATAATTGTGATTTGCATTATGTTTTAGGGTGTAATTTGTTTGACATTTAGTGTAAATTTGAGTGTTGAGTGTGTATTTATGGTTTAATTGTGTTAGTTTACGTGTTTAAGTGTTTTTATGGGTTAGTATGAGTCTCTGAGCTTAATTGTTATACTTTTGAGGTACCTTGATGTGTTTGTTAGTGTTTCAGGGTAAACGGCGAAGAACGGAGAAGTTGCAAAGAGTTTCGAGCAAGGGACGAGCCAGGGAAGCCAGGCCACGATTGTGCACTTTGGGCACGGTCGTGACAGAGAGCTTAGATCCAGGCCACGATCGTGACATAGAGGGTTAAGCGCTGGCCACGATCGTGGCCTGCGTCGAGCTAAAGCAAAAACTCAAGTTTTGTAAGATTTTTTAGATCGTTTAAATACATCATAAAGGGATAGAACAAGCAGTTGGGGAGAGTATGAAAAGAGAGCATTCACGTCAGCCACATTCCAAAAAAAACCTAAAGAGTTATCAAAAGATTGAGGAAGGAGATGAAGGAAGAAAGTCACAGAGATGAAGCTTCACGCAATGTACTTCCCAGAACGAGTAGTTTCCCGCAGTCGCTACCTCCACGAATCCATTCTGACAGTATTTTTATTTTTATTTCAATTTTATGGATGTATGAAAATGAGATGATTATTGAAATTAACTATTTTCGAGTGTTGATTTATGTCTAAACTCACCTTCGGATTTTTGGTCCTTGAGATTAATAAAGTTTAGTTGATTGTGTTTTTATTAATTTAATTGTGATTCAATATCTGTTCGTAATAATTCGACAATAAATTGAGAGGGTGAGTAGAGTGAAAATAATTAAATTAGGCTAATGAGATTTAGGTAATTTGATAGGTAAAGAATTGAATCAAATCGGTAGAATCGTGTAACGAGAGATCGAGCATACATTCTCGATAGGTTATTAGACAAGTTTAGAACTAATTTAGGTTTTGGGTCAATTGTGAATCGAGAGATCACAATTTCATAATTTAAATTAGGGATTACCAATTAGGGTTAAAGATTATAACTCAAGAGAGAGTAATCCACCCTAGGACCGTCTAAACCCATTAATTCAATAATTACATAATTAGTTAGATTTTCTTTAATTTCAGATTAAAAATCCCCTTTCTCTCACTTAGTAATTTTTAGGTTGATTTTTGTATTAGGTTGTGTGATTTGTTACTTGTTTAGATTTCTGCAATTTAATGCTTGAATTAATTGTTTGATTGATTTATTTTTTGCATTAGTTTATTTATTTAGAAATATTACAGTTAGTAAAACCTTAGATTTTAGGACTAGACTTCCCTCCTCGTGGGATCGATACCTTAGGTACTACACAAACGACCTGTGCACTTATGAAAATTACCAAGGTTAGAAATATTAAAACTTAGCATACGTAATCTTGCGATCAAGTTTTTGGCACCGTTGCCAGGGAGGTAATTTAGTTCTATAGTTTAAGGTGTTAGATTAGTTTAAATTTTGATTTCATTCTTTTGCTTTATTTTGGAATTTGTGCTCTTGTATGAACACAAGAGTCAAGACAGGTTCGAGTTATGTAGTGGAGACCTTGGATTTAGACATCTCATTACTAGAACTAACTCTTAGGAAAGCTCGGAGAAAAGAAGAAGAAGAGTTAGGAAAAATCATCAATGGCTGAGGAGTTTCAGAGAAACATGGATCAAGAAGCAACTCAAGGACGGCAGCAGAGGACCCTCATAGACTTTATGAGGCCAAGGTTCAACCCATCGAACTAAGGAGTGGCTAGGCTGCCTGTTCAAGTGGCCTCATTGGAGATTAAGCCAGCCCTCCTGAACATGCTTCAGTAGAACGTACAATTTTACAGATTAACGAATGAGGATCCAAACGTGCATAGATTACAAGAAAGTAGTAAATTAGGGACGGAAAATACCAACAAAAATGACAAATATTCCATCGGTATATAACATTACCGACGGAATAAACCAATGGCCAAAAATGTCGGAGATTAGGCCGTAGCTAAACTTACCGACAGAAAACTTCTCTACCATCGGTAAATTTACCGACGGACAAAATAAACCGTCGGTAAAATCAACTGAAAAGTTACCGATCGTCCGAAGTATTTCGTCGCTAAATTTATTGACAGTAAATGGCTTACCCGTATGTAAATTTAGCATAGGAATATTTCTAATATGGTCAGTAAAGTTACCGACGGTAACGTTTTGTCCGTCGGTAAATTCGAAACTATTACCGACAAAAATTATTATCCGTCAGGATAGTATGTAGACAATTACCGACAAAAATCTTGCATATTTCTGTCGGTAAAACTTTTATTAAAATTTTTAAAAATATATATTTCTATTATATTTAAATTATAACTGTCGAAAAATTTTATTAATAATATATATTTAATTAGATATAAATAATTAAATAAAAA
>JAOTJB010037337.1:0-10143 GCA_027123815.1 Erythroxylum minutifolium
AGGTGTTCACCCTTACGTTAAAAAGGTACATTTCAATCAAATAAATTTTTAAAAAAGGTAAATGAATTAATACTGAAGGCCCAGATACAAAGTATTAGTCGTACAAAAATAACAGACAATTTAGTAGGTCAATTTGCTCAGCAAGGAAAAACTAACTTAGTACATTGAGAGTATAATCTCAAACTGTAAATAGAGCATTTAGGTTACAATCCTTATGGGGCCTTGTTAAGATGATTTAGAGCTTAGATCTCTTGCTCTTACAATGTGCTTAATCTTAATGAGAACCTTACTTATGAAATTTTTTCATTTGTATCTTAGTTATCAAATTCGCTATAGTTTCTTCAAATAAGGTTTCATTGACTAGTGTAGCCATTGCATATTTAAATAGTTTATAATTGTCCCTAAGTATTTTTTTAATCTTCAAGCCCACTTAATAATGCTGTCCAAAGTGCGCTAATTACATTGGATACCAAATGAAGACAAGATTATTTCCCTATATCTTCTTTGAATAAATACAATTGAAGAAAAGGTGGTTTAGGTCCTTTTAAGGATGAGAGCACAATAAGCAAGATATTTCCTTTTCATTGAGCATCTTATGTGTAGCTTGCCAATGGTGGTCATCTACAGGAGAATACCATAGGAAGGGGGCAAGGCAGGATCCCATATGAGTTGGTACCATCTAAATTATTGCATAGGGTCCCTGGATATGTTTTTGTATGACTAAATAGTAATTATTTCTTACTTTCTAGGCTACTAACTAACTTTATCGTCATTAGAAGGGTCAGGTTGGTAAGATTCTAGGTTAGGAAGAAATTCTATAAAGCCTCTCATAAGTTAGCAGGTCGATCTAGCTATTAAGGTTAATGAAAGCTTAGACTATTTCATTATCAAGGATTGTATTTCTTAGGTGCTAGAACTATTTAATATTATATAAAGTACTTATTTCCAACAAATTATCAAAGTAGAAATATGTGTTAGCTACATTTCCATTTTGATGCTTGATATGGTTGTAAGGAATCTCTTAATTTTAATATTTCACATAATATCTACGAAGTGTTGGCTTTTAATGGGACCTTCCACTTACTTACTCCTTTTAGAAAATATTGTTGAAGCCATTTAACCTATATTATTTCCTTGTCAATGCATATTTTCCATAGCCATTTAGTTAATAATGCTTTGCATGTGAGTTTAATGGAGGAAATATCTAAACCATCAATTTTGTTAGGGGAGAATAAAGTGTTCCAATTCAATTTTTGGTTTACTCTTGGGAACACTAATGCCATTTAGAAGAAGTTTCTTATTTTCTTATCAATCTCCCTCTCTACCTTTTTAGGGATAATATTGTGAAAACACCAATAAATTTACAAGTTGTTGAAAATATTAAGCATTAACTGGACTCTACCACCATATAGGAGAGCTTTGAGAGTCTAACTACTTAATTTCTTTCATATTGAATTTAAAAGAGGAGTAAAATATAAAAATGTTAGGTTTTCTGTTAAAATTAGGAATCCTATGTTTTTTATTGGGAGGTTAGCAATGAGAATGACAATGGATTAAGTATGATCTTTGAATTCCTATTTTACTCTAACTGAAATCAAGATGTATAATTTATTTTGATTGAATCCCACACTTGGCATTTTTTTAAAGTTACCCCAGGTAGTTGAGTAGGAGATTGAAGGAACTTAGATTATCCCTATAGAAACAGATCATCAACAAAACCTATATTCATCTAATCTAGCTTGCTACACCTATAGTGAAAATTGAAGCTAGATTCTATGTTTGTACTGAATCTGATCAGCCTAAACAATACTAAAATGAAAATTATGAAGAGATAATGTGATAAAGGGTCTCGTGTCTGAGACCTTTGGTTCCCTTAAATACTCTAGTTTGCTCACCATTTATTAGAATAATATAGAAAAGAGTTGCAATATATGTAGAGACCTAACAAATAAACTTACTTAGAAAGCTTAATGTCTGCATTGCCTAAATGATGAAGGTCCAGTTAATGGAGTCAAAAGCCTTTATGAAATCAATTTTTATGGCATAGTTATTGATGCATTTCTTCATAAGGTAGCTCATGAATATTTCTTTTATTAACAAGATTTTATCACTAATTCTCCTTTTTTGGATGAAAGCTATCTATCTTGGGTTAATAATAGGTTCAAGTGCTTTTCTAATTCTATTAGCTAAAAGTTTAGCTATGACTTTACAAACCACATTATAACATGCTATTAGTATAAATTCATGCATTGTACAATGGTTGGGAACCTTGATAACTAAAGTCACTTTAGTTTTGTTAAATTCTTGTAACATGTATGATCTTTTGAAGAACTCTCTTTCTAAGTCCACTAATATTTGTCAACTGTATTCGTAAGTGGATTAAAAGATTATTGCATTAAATCCATCTACTCTCGTGGCTTTGTCATGATTCAAGCTAAACATAGTGTGTTTGATTTCCTCAAGAGACATTTCCATGATCATTTCAACTTTTAAGTGTATTATGAAATAGTTACTTAGGGAAAAAGCACTCCTCATGGCTTTCACCAAGTAAGGATCCAAAATGAGAGAATGCTAGTTCTTTAAGATCTTCTTATTTAGTAACCAAATTTACTTCTTTGTCCCTCAAAGAAACCAATTTGTTTCTCTTTATTCATGCTTGGATTAATTGGTAAAAGAATATGGTATTAAAGTTTACTTCTCTAAGCCAACTAATTTTGGATTTTTTTCAAGAAATGTTAATTACATGTCTCTAATATTGTATAGTAATATTTTAATGCAAATGATTCCAAAGCTCTTAAGCCTTGGTTTGTTGGATGAAAGATTAAGGAATCCTGAAGCTTCAAAATTTAATTAAGGGAAGAGTTTTTCTATTATGAAACTAGAGAAGAATCTAAATTTTTTAAGATATATAAAGTTTGACTTAAAAATTTTTAGGTATTACTAGCATTGGAAAGCTTTTGAACCATACACCTTTTACCTTAGTCCATCTTATATCAATCCTAAGTAGATTGGTGCTTGAGCTACGCATTGAAGAATATGAAGAGAGTTTTCCTTTTAAGCTTAAGGTAGTTTATTGAAGTGATAATAGGAGAGTGGTCAAAAACTAAACAATTATGGAACGTGAAAGAGCTTTGGGGAAAATTCCTTTTCTAATTTGAGTTCACTAGGCTTCTATCAAGTTTCTTCTACATAAAGTGAGCCTTACTTGGCCTATTACTCTAGGTGAAAAAGTTCCCTAAATAATAGAGATCCTCCATTGCTAGTCATCTTAGCTCTATATTGACCTTTTGACTCAAATGCATACTTTATACAATTAAAGTCGCTAACTATGATCTAAGATACTTAGTCTAGAAAGGTCATCCCAAAGAATTATTCTTCAAAGCTCAAATTTAGAAGCATAAATGATGGTAATTGCTATTTGAGTACACAAGAGAGGATAACATATTATGCAGTAAAGTAATTGATCAATATTTTCCCAATATCTTAGTTGGAATGTGTGAGGGTTAAAAGTTACAATAATTATGCCATTATAATGTTGGGATTGTCATAGTGATGTCCATTCCTTTTTTATGAACCAGAGTCCTTTTCTAAATTGTTCCTACTTTATTTTGGTTTCTATTAAACCAATAAAATGGGGGGTTTTTGAGGATTAAGAAATCCTTTAGGTCCTACTAATTATTTGGTTTATTTAGTCCCCTAATGTTCCACATTAACAAATTCATTCTATCGAGAAGTTTGTTGGATTTTCTTCTTGGCCTTTCTCCCTTTAGTTTTTCTGTTGATTTTAGAAGTTGAGGGAGAATCTAGCTTATTCCCCAGTCATATTGTTGAATTGGCATTAAGCTCACATCCACTTCCTTTGGGTGAGTTCAAATATAGACTATGATGAGTTATTTTGCGATGTTGATCCTAATTATCCATATTTCCATTTCTCTCTTTTTGGATGTCTATATTTTGTAGGGAGACTTGACTTTATAACTCCTTTAGCTTAACTACTTCAGGGTTAACCTCTTCCACTATTATCTTAGTGGGGATTTCCTCTGTTGCATCTAGCCTCTCAGTTTCTTAGTCATATATCATATTACTTCCCTTTCTTACATTCTCTTAGTTCCCAAAATTTAAGCCCTCCTGCATGTTAGGAATTCAACTTTTTTCATATTTGGCTTCAAGACGTAAGATAATTTCATTATATTTGCAACCATCTTCAATGAATCATCAAATTTAAGGAATTTCATAAAATCTAAAAGTTAGTTTTCCGTTTGTACTTTTGTGCATATACATATGTATCCAATCCTAATGGCGTGCCAATGTTTTCATCTAGTTTCAATAGCTTTTCCATCTTATTTATAAGGTGACTAAAACCTTTTTCAAACTATTATTCCAAAGGGACCTTATAAAATTTCACCTAAAATGGAATGCTAGTCAAAGTGGATTTATCTAGTATCATTCCTAGTCTCTAGTTTTGAATAAAGAAAGGCCTTCCTTACACATGCCATGGGTCTCCTTCAATAATCCAAGTTGTTTATTCTTCAGCTAAAAATTTAAAAATAAAGAAATCTTCCTCACTAATAAGGATAGATTTCTGACCATGTTTTCCCCATTTAGTGTAAGCTACCTCTTTAACTAGGATAGAAGAGTCTGTTCTCCAACAAAAATCTAACCAAGGTGATCTTCCATTTGCTAGCTCCTAGGTTTAACACTTCATATGGAGGAGAGACCACCTCAGATTCCTCGGTATTAAGGATGAATCTAAGCTTAGTCAAGTTTTGTGGGTTTTAAGTAAGCACTTTGTTTTAGGCAATCAAAGGGAGGCTAAGTGGAGGGAGGGATAGTAACATCTTAGGATGATTGAGGTCTGGTGAAAGGTTTAGTGTCATACTAAGGGGCCTTATTGGTGGGAGGTGGTGCTAAAAGTGGATTATTGAATTGAAGGAAGGGATGGAAAGGCTACTAGACACTCTATGCTTAAGTGATTCTAGCATAAAGAACAGTAGTTGTTTAGTTAGAGTTGAGGCCATACAATGTAGTTAAGGAAGTCGAGAAACAAAAACTACAATTAGAGAAGGGTTAGGTTTAGGTGTGGTAAGGGCGGAGGCAAGGAGAGGGGGAGGGTGGGTGCCATTTCACCAACTATATTATTCTTTAAATGCTTTAATTTTAACTACATTAGTTTATTTGAAATTTAGTTGTTGAATATTTGTTATCCTATAATTCTTATTATTTATGTGTTCATTTTATATATAAGATAATTTTTCTTATTTAAATTGAAGCCAAATTTTAGTTAGATTAGGTTAAGATTAAACTATAATTTAATGTGCTTGTCTCGAGTACCTTCTTATAACTGAAACTTGTTTAGACTAATTTCTTTTAATAATTTGCATAAAGACGTGCAAAAACTTAAATTTTCAGGTATTTCATATGTGTAAAATATATAGATATTTCACTTAATGTTTTGCAATATTTTCATATAAATACATTTTTAATTGATTTTTCTATGTTTTTAGGTCATTTTTTAAAATGTCGTTTTAGAATGAACTTTCTCAAGAATTAAGAAGTTTTAAAAGGAACTCAAAAAAATATCAATTATAGCAAAAGGATAAGATGAAACACGCCCATGTCAGCCAGTATTCTTCCCAAAAGCTAAAAATTAAAAATAAAATTAAGTGCATGGGTGGATGAAATTTTTGTAACATAAAGTTGAGGAAACATTATAAAACATGATCATTGATATAACCATGTTTATGCCTATATTAATTACTTATAAATTAGAACTGAGAAATAATGAAAAAATGATTAGTGACATAAAGATATTAATGCCCATGTTTATATGCAAAAAATAGACAACGAGAAACCTAACTAAAGACACAACACCCCTGTGTAATGCTCCAGATGAGAAGCAATGACAAACACAATCTAGGGCATGACTACATCTTAGACTATATTACTTATATGATTTCTTATAAATACATAAGGAAAAATTAATTTAAGAAAAATTTTCCATTCTTTTGTAATTTAGATTACATTTAGTCACTGAAAAACAACAAGACCCTACAGAGACATTAGGAGGTCATTTCTAAAATAGAAAAAACTCATATTTATAGAAAAAAAAACTCATATTTATCTCAATTGGAGCAGATCATTATGACCAATAAAGATTATATATCTTTTCTATCTGGTGAACTCTCCTATTATTAACTAGTTAAAAAATTAATTGAGATGGTTTTTATGGAATTAAAAAATATAAAATAAAACCTAAATAAAGTGATAGCCGAGAAACAAAAAACAAAGATATTAATCAAATAGAAAATTCAACTATAATTAATGTTTAGAAATGTACTTACCCTAGTATCATCTTTGTTGTTATGATTATATAAACTCATAATGTTTTCATCTTCTAGACTGGCATAATTTTCTAAAATATGAAATTGAACTCTTTTAAGCTACAATTACCTATTCCTAAGTTAATTATGTATCTATACTAAATTAAAGCCCTAAATAATGCATTATATCAGTGAACCTCTTTGAAAGGTTTTAACCTAAAACAAGATATGTCATATAAGTCTATCTTTAGCACCCAATTCAACTTCCAATATCCAAATTATGTTCACTCATAGGTAGGTTCTCTTCGATTGCCCATAATTGAATTAAGATTAGATATAACCATCAGTATATTAAATTTGATTAATCGCACCAAAGATATCTAACAAATATAAATCGCACTTCATCATTAAAATTGAAGTAAGATATAAAAGGATGATAAATAATGTTTTTCCTATTTAAAAATATAAAATACTTAGCTGCAAATAATGTTTATGTAAAAACTTAATTGATAAAATAAAATAAGTCAGGAAAAAAAGTTTAAAAAATATTTATACTTTGGATAGCTCAATCTATTTTGATGATATTCGGTCTTTTTTATATATTGAAAATAGCTCCAAAGTTGACATCTTAAAGGTTTGTTTATCTTTTAGAGAGTGCACCTAAGTTTTTTAATGGAAACGAATGATAAAAGTCCAAAAAAGTTTGTCAAATTAAGATCTACATGCTTTGAATATGTTATATTCGTTTAAGGTACAGTCTAAGGAACGATCATATCCTAAGTCATACATCCCTCTACCTCTTTCTCGGGAAGAACATAAGCTCTAACATGCCCATGTCCAAGATCATAGATGTTTTTATAACTTTTTTGGATCTAAACAAGAGTGGAGACATGAGTGTGTCTCAATTTATGTTAAACTTGAAAAAATCTTGCTAGCTATTACAAGGTCTCCTTCAAAAGAATGGTTAAAGTCTAAAGAAGTCCCTAAAATTAGATTTTTCATATTTTAAATGTGTTTTGTAAATTTGAGATACAGTTTGGGATGCGATTGTGTCCTAGACTGTTGATCCTTACGTATTTTTCTAAGGAGGGACACAATCTTTAGCATGCCCATGTCCTAGAACATAAATATTTTCTATAACTTTTCTAAATATAGAAATGGGCACTTCTAAGGCTATATTACTCTTTAAAAATAGGCACATCTCCCTCTAAGTTGTATCTTCATCTACATATGATCTATGAGGGCACATTCTAGTTTGATTTAAAGCTTTTCTTTAGCTTATTCCTTTAATATTTCAACCTAAATGCTCTTTTAATAGTTTCCTTAAGCTCATGATTACCTTCCTTTGTTTCCTAACTACAAAAACATAAGCAAAAAAAAATGAAAAATTGAAATATAAAGTTGATAGTCTTATTGAAAAACAAACTAATATAAAATGATCCTTGCTAAAAATGTTTTATAGTTCAAAATGTCTTAAAATCAAATTGATATATAAATAGTTTGGTTTCCTCCTAAAAATGTTGGTTTAGAAGTCTTTTTGTTGGAATTTCTTCCTGAAATTGATTAGTTGGTGAAGTAACATGGTTGAAATTGATTAGTTGGTGAAGTAATATAGCTTTTACTCAATTCTTAGTGATCATTGAAGATGCCAAGCAAAGGCTCTTGATTTATTTTTTCTTCCTTTTAATCACGCTCTATCTTTTACCCTTTTCTTCTTTGGCACCTTAAATCCATGCTTAATGAATTTATGTAAATTATTTGAATGATTATCTTACATGAGTTATCATTAATAAAAAATTTTCTAATTTCATTCGAGATTAAAAAGGAAATCTCTTCATCTCCATCATTAAGCATTAATTTACATTTCCTAGTATTTATAAATACACTAACTATTGCAAGGGAAAGTCTACCTATGATTAAAGATAATTTATTATCCTCTTTCATGTCAAGTATATAGAAATTATTTGGGAATGTAAGCATATCAATATCAATCAAAACATTTTCTCTAATAACTTTATGATGTCTAATTGATCTTTTTACAAATTGCATTATTGCTTAGTAGCTTTCAGTTCTCTTAGTCTCATCTTCTTAATCATGGTATAAAACATTAGATTATTCTACCTCCTAAGTCAACTAATTCTTTATTTATAAAGACAATACTAATATCAAAGGAAACGTTCAAATTTCCCATATCTTTAGCTTTTAGAGGGTCTTTGAAGATGTTTGAGTAGATTTGATTTGATTCTTTGTTTTATACTTTCTCCTCATAAACTTCCTCCTTTCTCTTTCCCTTCCTTATCCATGTTACCGTTTGGCTCTTCTTTAATTCTATTAATCAATTCATTCTATTCTTTAAGGTGATTATCTTCACATGTTCTTTCAAGCTTAATAGCAAATCATTAGGCAATGTCCCTTGAGACCTTTAAACTATAAAATTTGTTAACTAACCAAATTTAGTTTTAAGCTTTGAATAGAATCCTTTTAATTTTGTAATAAAGCTTCAGACAATCAAGTTGCTTAGGCTTTATTTCATCTTTGTTATTGATTTTGATGAAATTGAGGTAGAGTTACCTTAAGGCTATTTTATTGCTTTAAGAGAAATATGAAGGATTCCTTCATCCCATATTGTAGTTCATAATTTAAGGGTTATTATGTCTTTAGAAACTACCCATATATTCCTCTTGCTCTACTTGTTCAATTATAGGGTTTCTAGCTTAATATTCAATGCTTCGATGACCCTATATAATTCATAACTTATACGTAATCTGGTCTTACCAATGTATTCAAAATGTCAAGTTTCATTACTAGGTTCTTTACTTGAGCTACCAATCTAATCATTGCATCTATATTTTGAATAATTAAAGTTCTATTAGTTTTTGCCTTCATAATTTCCACTAATAATTATTTATAGACATCTCTTCTATCAATATAAGAGTTGCTTTCAAAGCTTTATTATTAAGAGTTATACTAGCTATTACATCAACCATCTACTTTATTAAATAGATTGCACCATTTTAAAAGGTCTAAACCTATATCTATATTGGTAGGCTGTGATATGAGAACTTCTTCAACATATCTCTCCCATACTCATAAAGAATTCTATTTTTAAATTATCGGTAGACAGTGATGTCATTTCTCAGCTTTATTATTTTTAATGGTGGGAAATATTTGGCTAACAATGGTTTTACAAGACTTTCCTATGTTATGATTAAAATTGTAGGTAATTTCTTAAACCACTTTTTGGCTTGATCCCTCAAT
This sequence comes from Erythroxylum minutifolium, assembly GCA_027123815.1. Taxonomy (NCBI): domain Eukaryota; kingdom Viridiplantae; phylum Streptophyta; class Magnoliopsida; order Malpighiales; family Erythroxylaceae; genus Erythroxylum; species Erythroxylum minutifolium. The sequence continues at coordinate 9,579 of JAOTJB010037337.1, forward strand.
AAAAATAAAAACAACCTTAGCCTTATTTCATCTTTGGTGGCTCCATTAATCTTAAAGGTGTCGTAAATCTCTAATAAGATGGAAATGTGTCCATTGGGACATTGGTATGGTAATCCATCAAACTAAACTTATTATTATAGGATTTGAATCACTCGATTGTGTAACATTGGATCATGTCCCTATAAGATGTGGTTTTAAGTATTCCATTATATTCTTGTGCTATTCTTCCATTGTATTAATTTGTATACCTTGTATATCTTAGGCTTTTAGCTTAGTCCATTCTCTTCTTATCCAATGAAGTGTTTTAAGAAGCTTTAGGTCTTCTTTAAGGAAAGGAAGTGTTTGTCTCCTTGTCATACATTAAAATCAAACCTAAAATCAAAGTACAATAAATACAAAGAAAAAATTCAGAAAAATAAAATATAAAAAATAAAGAACTGAAAAGACTAGACTAATAGTTCTTATGTCTCATAAACACCAATTGCCTCCTTGTGAACAAAGTTAAAAATTTGTGTTAATTATTTTCTTCTAGTTCAATTTTTTCTATTGAAAATAGCTTCCTAAA
>JAOTJB010037375.1:0-10140 GCA_027123815.1 Erythroxylum minutifolium
GGGAGTAGACTTACTGCATGCAAGTCAAGGATAGAGGTCGGGATCAGTTCGCGTCTGCATTGGTTTTCTTTATTTGTTACTGAATGTAGTTTCCGCAAAAATGTTGTATTATTTGTAAGTGAATTTTACAGTTTGTAATAATTTTTAGAAACAGAAATGATTGTATTTTGTAATTTGAATGGGCCCAAGCGGCTAATAAAAGTTGCTGTTGATTTTATTGTGTTTGTATCAAATGATTATAAAATAAAGTGAACGTTGTGGTTACTGATTTTCTGTTCTTTATGATGTGTGGTTTAAAAAAATTTATATCAACTTTGATTGTTAAGTGATGTGGCACACCACTCTCACGGGGCACGGATTCGGATATCACTATCGATATCGGGTTTGGGTCCAGTAGGAGTGGGGTGTTACAATGTATACCCTCTCTAGCATTCGATGTGCACATGCCATATGTGCAATCAGAGACAAGAGGGTTAATGTTGAAGAGTACACTTCGAGTTGGCTATGGAAGAGTTAATATATCAAAGCATATTGGAAGGCTATTCAATAAATGCCTAGTATGAAGGATTGGCCCATTAGTAATGAAGAAACTGTTAAGCCACCAGAATTCAAACAAAGACTTGGTAGGCCTAAAACAGCTAGAAAAAAGGGCGTTGATAAGCCTCAAAAGAATACAAAAGCTACCAAAAAGTAAAATGCTAACCATGTGTCTAGGAGGGGTATGATCGTGACATACAGCCATTGCCATACAGAAGGACACAACAAAAGAGACTGTCCTTGGAAAGGCAGAGAGGTAATTTATATACTATTTTGTCTTTTTTATGGTACAGCTAAGATTCTTTCCATAGTAGTGAAAATCTGATAGGTTTTTTGTTTCATTTTCACTATTATCAATAGCAGGTTCCAGTCAAGTTTCAAAATCTTCACTTAGACCAGTCAACTCATTTCCATATGGAGCAAAACAGAACCAACTCACAGTAAGCCCCATAGAACATATCCACATTTCAAACCAACACTAAAATCCCAGTAAATGCCTCTGTATTTATGTCTAACAATGCTGAAAGGGAAAAAAAAGTAAAAGAGGAGCCTCTGCCTCTGCCTCTGCCTCTGCCTCTATGTCTATATCTGTTGGTGCCATAACTACTTCAGGTACTACCACTACCTTAAGCACTGCTCATATATGTGAATGTGCAAATGCGACAACCTCAGTTATTCTCCCAACACCTGGAGGTACTTTAAAAACAAAAAATATTTTGACATCTTCAAAGGCCACCACTAAAAAGACCTCCAAAGGGCGAAGAGGGCGTGGTTATGGTGTTGCAGATGATGGAAGAAGAATGAGAATGTTTGGTGCTAGTATGCCTCGCCTAAATTCTCAAGCAAAAATTTTAGGAAAAAGGTTTGTTACATACTTTTCTCTTTAATAAGAAGTAAATAGGAAGTTCAAGAAACTGATGAAAGGGATGGGGATATGCACAAATCAAACCACAAGGTTGCAAATGCTAAATGTAACTGTTAAATATTTGCATTCTTATTAAACATTAATTAAGTGATACTTAAGTTAACAATGTTTGCATTTTATCTACAACCTGGAGGGCGAAGTCAAGGACTACTAAACCTTGAGCAGAAATCAATATGGAGCAAACAAGCTGTTATTGGGCATGTGAATCCAAGTCAAGAAAGTCAAACTACATCTTCAAAGGGAAAGGAGAAAATGTAAAGTAAACTTTGTTTGTTAGTGAACTGAACAATTTTGTGATATTTGTGTACTAAACAAGAAACTGAAACTGCATCTTCAATGTACATACCTTATATCCATCAATTTTTTGATATTTGTGTGTTGAAAAATGGTTGAGACATTGAATATCTATTGAATGTAAAGATCTTATTGGCATTTACATGTTATTATATGAATGAATGCAATGACTGCCAATTTTGAATTGTTTTGCTTTTAGAGTTTTTTCTTTTTTTTGGAGTTTATGAATGGTAGATGATGAAATTGCATTTGTTTATGTATGCCACAAAATACTTTCACTAAGCTCAATTTCATTTACACAAGATGTACATTGTTAATACAAAGAGTAACCAAGTGAACAATTAACCGCATAATTTTACAACATATAATCCCCAAGATATAAGTCCTTATTATCACAATCATAATATGGTTCAAAATGTTGAGACATCAAACAATTGTACTTTCCAATATCAGGTAAGCTTAAATACATTTAGACACTATTCTAGTACATAAAACCATTTCCAGGTAAGGCTTTAAACATACAACTATTACCTAAATTGCCTTCATTATTTAGGCAAACAAACATAAGCAAAACTACTAAACATAAGCTTAAATAAACTACAAATTTCTAACACTTTGTTGAATGTGTTTCATTACTACTCCTCGTGGCATCTAACTCATTCTTCAACTTCAAATTTTCTACAATAATTTCAGCTTCCAAAACATCTACTGCATTCTCTATTAAATCTGCCATTTCAGCCTTTAATAGATTACTTGGACGGTACAACATGTTCTCTCTATTTTTCAACTCTAAAATAATGTCTTGCTTTTGGAGAAAATCTTTGATCATGCCATTCATGAAATTCGCAAACATTTTCACTCTACTATCAAAGAAAAAACAACAATTCGTTAATGAAAAATATGAACATATTTATATAAAACAACATCAAAATGTACCAAATTTACCAGAAAAAGTCGACAACCTCAAAACCTTCTTCCTAGATTTTGATCAATCCATGAAATCCATCTAGGTGCTTTTAAGTTATAGTAGCAATACTTAGCCTCTCCGTCATAGTCCCATTCAACTAGGTAAGTTGAAGAAATCATCTTTTATGACCTCAAATCAAGCTCAAAATGCGTTCCTCTACTGCCAAAGATGAAATTTTCAAAAAATTTCCACTAAATAGAAAATTACAACCAAGAAAACAACAAACTAAATCCTCCAATCAAACTCATTACCTTGAAGAACTACCAATTGAGTTCATTCTCAAGTATTCCCAGTTGATGTCTTCGAAAATGTAGTTCAATCCTCTAATCTACCTTTTCATCTAATAGGTAAATTACAATGTTGTAATGTTGATTATGCAACTACGAATAGCTAAATGATGTCTATAAAATTGAATTTGTATGCTACAATGTGAAGTAGATGGGGAAGATAAGACTTGATCATATCCTACATACAATGTATAATAGAATTGTACATAAAAACAATTCTATTCTACATGCTATTCAGCCCTATAATCAAACTCATTTAAAGAAGATAAAGGAATTTACCTAAATTACATTGTTAACAAAACTTTCCATAAAAAAGGAAAAAGGGGAAAGGTGAAGATTCAAACACTAAAAATTATATACAAAAATTAGAAGGGAGCATGAGTTGTTACCTACTTGGGGCTTCAATCAAAATACTGATACATCACTACCTTCCACTACCTGTTCAAAATTTAATCATAAACAAGAAAAAAATTTTGGGAGGAAAGGCAAAAGGGGCACATGTATGTTTTAAATCTCCAAAAACCTAATTACCCGTTCACCTCCAACTTTAAAAGAGAAAGCTCACACTACGTAGAAGCTTACATTACTTGAAGGCGGATTCGCAATTATGCGTGAAGTGATGATACGTGTAGGGATTGGAGTGATCACACAACCGAGAGAAACAGGGTAAAATTTTGGGGGATTAAATATTGAATTAGAATTGAAGAGTAAAATTTTAAATGAAATTAAATATTTTTTGTTTTTTGAAAATCCTCATAATCTAGCTTGTAAATTGGTTTTAACGTGGCATCTAAAGATTAACTAGCCTGGATGTAACAATGCGTGTATGACATACCTTAATTTTCATTAAAAAAATCCTAAAATTGAGCAGACTCGCAAAAGTTTAGACTTTCATTGAACAAGCTAAAAGTTTTAGTCCGTAATTGATCAAACTCAAAAACGTTCAATTTAATTTGAGCTTTTAGCTTGCTTTTGATTTATTTTCACTTGTACTTGTACTCCCGCATCGGTTGTGATATGATTTAGTACATTGAAAATTTTTCTTCTAATATATTTTAAAATCATTGTACTTCATAGTATTTGTACTTGCGTATGCTCGTGTTGTCACTAGTAGTCAAACTTACTTGTGATCTAAGAGTTGACTTTACGTTTCTGTGTCAATAACGTGTCCATTTGGATCAGTCTTTGGGCAATTAAGGTCACCTATTTGTACTTCTTTCCCTTAATTGGTGAGCCAGATGCTCCTTTCATTGTAACCCAAACAGAAAAATTCTGGCCAACATTATTTGTGATAAAACGAACATCCTCAAGTCACAAAAGAAATAACAGATAGATACAGTCCATTACGCATAATGCTATTACACACACATAACATCACCCCCGAGGCACGCTTTGCCAAAATTACTGAAACTCAACGCTAAACAAAACAATGAAACTTTTCTATAGTTTGACAAAGAATAGAAATTTAGCCATCATTTTTCATAAAGGTTGAGCGCAATCCAATCATATGCCGCCACAGTAGAGCATTTTCTTTTTCAAACATGACAGGGAGATAGAAATAAATAAAGAAGGAAACTTTTACCGTGCAGAGGGGAGAGTCGCTGTATGGTTGAATTGAGAGTATTAGTTTTGGAATTCAGATAAGATGTTTTACGCCTTGGACGCCGTGTGTAGTATTTGGCGGCCCGGCAGTTTAAGAATTCCTATGGCCTCTGTTTTTGCTCGTCTTTCTATTTCTTGTCTGTGTTGAGGGTTGTCATTTTTGTTCTGGTTTCAAGGTTGAGTACAGAGGGGGTCAAAAACCCCGAGGGGGCCATAAAAGCCTAGGCTTACTCCATTGCTACTTGGGCTTCAACAAGTGATTGCCAACAAGGATTGATGGTTAAAAATCTTGTCCTGGTATTCCTAACACGCTAGATTTAACTGGGTTAGTCCAGAATCGATTAGCATTTGACTAACTCGCCTGAAAAATGGTTTCTACTTTCTTGTCACTCGTTTATATGTGCCACTCCCAACTGCCAACTATTCATGACAATTTATGTGGCTAACGAGTCGTGAACCCACACCAATCTCCAGCTTAATCTCAAGGAGCATGAACCGACCGAAAGCTTACAGGACGTCTTAACTGGACCCTGATTGTGTAGTGGCATGGCTATAGCATGAAAAACCGAGCAAGAAGCGACACCTCCCTATTTGTTGGTTTTGATTGCTCAACAAACCAGGACAGTCCCACCACCAAAGCCATATTCGCAATTTGATCTCACATGCCTATGCTTTCCATCAGCACAAGACATAACAGACAACCTAGGGTGTTGCTGTCTATAGATATATTATGTATTTGACATGACCTCCACAGCTCAAACTCTCCTCCTCCTAAAAAACCTGTTCAGTAAGGACTATTTCAAAGTTTGTTTCCGACAAGTAGCCTTATTCAACTAGCAAAGAAGTGGCAGAGAATGGAAGCTAGTAAGCGCAAAAGAATTACATTTCCAAGAAGAGATTTGATTAGTTGTTCAGTTGAACTTAATAAAGGCCATTTTGTTGTGTATATAGTTGACAAAAAGAGATTTGTCCTTCCCTTAGAATATCTGAATACAATCATTTTCAGGGAGCTCTTGAAAATGACAGAAGAAGAGCTTGACTTCCTGGTGATGGACCTATCACATTAGCTTGTGACAGTGCCTTTTTAGAGTGCGTGACTCTGGTGGTCCGAGGACGAATACCAGAAGAATTGGAAAGGGCTTTGCTTATCTCCATGGATACATGTCATGGATCAACATCTTCATCTTTTGCAATCGGACAAAGTCGCCAACAAACGGTTATCTGTGTGATCATATAACGGTTATCATATACAAAATTATGAAATTGATGAAAAACTTGAGGTTGAAGTTGCGCAAAATTCCTATTTTGTCGCAGTTGTTTTAAATTAAAATTGACAGTTGCTTATTAGAAAGTTACTGGATTAATAACTACGATTTTCCAAAATTTAATCACAAGTAAAAAAATTTAGTGCGCAGTAAATAAATCAACACAAAAAATTTGTTAATATAGTTCAGCACACACGGTTTACGTCTATAGGACCCCACCCGGGTTAATCAACTTTCACTATAGTACAATAAGCTTACACAAGACAATTACAGAGCTGACATTACTTATTCCTTGACGCTATCCACTCGTACTCACGTCCTTGAAAGTTATCTCAGACCTAATAACATGACCACCTCATGCTAACCTCAACAAAAGATTTTGAAGCAACAAATGATAACAAAAATAAAAATATCTCAAGTGATTAAATCAATAATAACATAAACAAAAGTTACTTGAGTTAAAGAATACTCTCTTATATATGCAGCCTCATTAAATCAAAATCATGTAGAGTCTTCCAAAATAAAAAGTGAGTTGTATACTATGTAGTTCATTGACCAAAAACCTAACGCACAGCAGCACCAAAAGTCGACAGATAGATTTCACATGATAGACTTCTTATACAAACAAAAGTCTACTGCCAAACTTATATGTTATCTCTACAAAACCTCCGACAACATAGCAGTACAAATCAATGATAGAACATTGTGATTAATCTCTCAAGCACTCCAAAAACATGGCAACGAAAAATCAATAGACATATGTCACACCATGGATTGCCTTCGAACAATTTGAGTACTTTTTAATTGATCATTGAAGAAACTCATACACAACAGTCACAAAATCATCAATAGAACCTGTAATTAATCACTGAGGCATACCAAAAACACAACTACAAAAATCAATATATATATTGCTTGTTGATCTCCAACAAATCTACCTTCTTTAGGATTTTATCTTATTTAGGATTCTTTCCTTCCACACTATCTTAACTTCCCAAAATACTACATATTCCAAGATAGTGGAATCCTATACCAAGTCAACTTCCTTATCAAAAAAGATATACATAATCCAAATCAACTTTCTTATCAAAAGAGATACACCAAATATATCAAAATACAAATAATGCCGAAAATAAAATATCTTGACAAACTCCCCAATATCTTGACAAACTCTCCTTTTTGGCATTATTTGTCACATCAAAATCTACTGAATAAGAGAAATGGAAACTCCCTCTAAAATAAACGATCATGATAAAAGATATCAAAAAATCAAAGGCAAGGTCAATTTTTACTGACAAAATTACAAATACTAGCTGAAAAAGCTATAAGCAAGTTCCTATCTCTTCTTTGGGACAATTAATTGCCAAAAGAAGCTAAGAATCATTTGAACAAGTGCAACGAAGAACTCGTTGTTTTCGTATGAAAAATACCTTCAGTGCAATCAATCTTAGCAAATAAGGAGGCACAAGTATCAGCATATCATTACTCACTTCAAGTCCATCCTTGTAAGACTGATCCTTAATTAAATTCACAAACCCCAAAAATGCATTCAACGAATTAGGATCAACTTAATCAATCTCCCCCTCACATAAAATATGCAAGTATAAAGCATTATCATCCAACACTTTTTTTTTGTTATTTTACTTACTACAATAAGCTTCAAAGTTGCAAAGCATACATAGTCCTAGTGTCCCACGAAGAGATTCAAACCTGATGCCATCAAAAGGTTTTGTAAGAATATCGGCCAATTGTTTCTCGGTAACTTTAGTCTCCACTTGCTCTTAAATAAAATGATACTTCAAATTAATATGTTTGGTTCTTGAATGATGAACTAGGTTTTGAAGATGTCTATGATGCTCTTATTACCATACATGGCAGTTAAAACATCTTAAGCAACTTCATAATCTTCCAACATATAGCAATTATCCACCAATCTCCTTTTGCTTACTATACAATTTCCTTGTTGGTTTAACACTTTGCATTCATCATTAGCGAACTTGACTAACAGCCTATTATCACAAACTGACTAATACTCACTAAGTTAGCTTTTAAACCATCCATATGAAGCACATTTTCAAAATAAGGCAATCCATCCACGCAAAGAATTCCTCTACCAATCATCGATTCCTTCTTCCCATCACTGAATATAACATGACCATCGATACAGCTTTAATAATTCAACCAATAGCTTCTTTCACTTGTCACATACCTTGAACACCTAATTTCAAAGTACCATTCATTGTGAGAAGCGGTGCACATGGATTTAAGAGCCACAAGTGCTTACGGTTGGTTCTTTCTAACCCAAATTTGCTTTGGTAGCCTCTGTTGTTGAAGGTTCTTCCAAGAATGTCTAGATTTTATGTTTTAATCATTATGGAATAACATTTACAGTAGCTTTGGCCTTATGTAATCTTTTACACCACAAAAGTGATATGAAGGCATGAACTTTCTGCTTTTTTTTTAATTTCTCCTTGCTTACTTGATCTTACTTCTTTAACAAATCTAATTTTACCATTTTGCTCATTATTCACTTGAGAACATTTACCTTTGTATCCAACACCTTGAAAATCTCCTTTTTTCTCAATTTGCAGTAATTGTTCTAGCGTCTCGATACTACCATTCAACATTCTTATTCCTTTCTCTGTATTGATACGCTTTAGCTTGGTTTCATCAAGTTCATCTATTATTGGCAATAATTTTATCTCTATATTTTGAATAACATCTTTTATTTTGACATTCTCCCTCTTTAACTTGTCATTTTGTTTACACATCTTCACCCATTTACTATACATTAGTTCATAGGCCTTACAGATACCTTCCTTTTTAAATTCAAAGTCACTATTAATATTGTCGCTATCTGAATTAAACTTTAATGCTGAAACATTTGTATCTTTATCATCAATTTCTTCACTGGTTGCTATTAAAGAAGCAACTGGAGTTTCTTTATATGAAGCAACCAACGTAACATGATGACTCACAATTTCTTCTTCGTTGCCATACTCACTTTCAGATTCATTTTCAGTCTAAGTGTTGGTGTATGACTTTCCTTTTCTCCTTTTAAGAGCGTTAGCACATTTTGCTTGCACATGCTTGAAACCTTAATATTTATGACATTGTATCTTCTTTTACCTTCTTTTCACCTTTTTAAATTTTTGCTTGCTGTTTGAAGTTATAGCTTGATGAACTTCCACTATTTTGCCTAAATTTATATTTATCTTTCTTCATCTTCTTCAGCCACTTGTTGAAATTTCTTTATAGCACTACCAGATCTTCATTTTCATCATAATCATCTCCTAAATAATGTATAGATTTAGCAATTTTAGCTTGTAGTGTCATTCCTTTATTCTTCTCACGATTGTCTCTCAACAGGTTCATTTCGAAGTTTGTGAGAATAAGATAACTCATTACAATGATTTCACCACATTTTCTTTAACAATCCCTTATTTAAAACCTAGATAACTTGGTAGAAAATTGAGGGGAACCAATAATTGAAATCCCTACCAAGATTGAAGAATCCACAATTTACTTTATAATTGAAGGATATCCAACTGAAATCCCTAATCTAGATTCTAGGTTACAAACTTTTTACTATTTGGATTGGGAAATGTCAAGGATTGATGGAAAATAATAAATACTTTGAATTTCACATTGCAACTTCACCATTTAATCTATATGAATAATAATTCTTCTGACCAGAGTTTCAATTAAGATTTGTATTTCTTCTTTACCATAAACTGTGATATTTCTCCTCTTCTTTAACCTTTTCTCCTCCTGTCTCAATGTGATGTCATTATATATTTGGATTTAGAGTTCTTAATAGCATAGACATGAATTTCGTACCATATTGGCCGGTACCGGGTAGTACGTACAATACCGGCTGGAGAACAGTATGAAATATTTGTTTTCAGTGCCGAGTTTAAATACCGGTTGGTACCAGCCGGTATTATAAATACCGGTCACATACTGATCAGTACTGGAAATTTTGAAAAATATAGGAACTAAATTGCAAAATTTTCAAATTTTTAAAAAAATTTTTAAATCTACCGCCATCCCCTTTCTTTTTTCAAATATTTTTTAATTTGCTATTTAGTTAAATTTTTATTGTTATTTTTTATTTTTATTTTGAAAATAAAATAAATATTTTATTACTAATAATAATTATACATTAAAAAAATTAAAAATAAAATTTTTATTTAATTTTTTATATCATATTTATTAATAAAAATATTTATTTTTTAAAAATAAATAATTTAAAAATTATTA
>JAOTJB010037383.1:0-10140 GCA_027123815.1 Erythroxylum minutifolium
TATAATTATATACCCATATTCAATTTAGATTATGATTTTCTTGAGGATAAGCAAAAGCTTAAGTGTGGAGATTTTGATAAATGCTTATTTGATTATAATTATATACCCATATTTAAGGAGTTTTGCTTTATATTTTATAGTTTTATGGTATTTTTGTTACTTAATTTGCTTCAAGTGCATTTATAAGTAAAATTACGTTCTCAGACTAAAACAAGAAGAATTCAAATGAAATCATTGCATGAAACAAATATTTTAAGCAACTTGAAGATCTACGACCATGTACAATGACTGTGTATGTCTCTATAAACGTATAAAGATTTGAAGAATTTTGATTCTGGTCGCGTGAAGTTACACGCCCATGTATGTTGATATACACCACCATGTATGTTTCCTGTGTAAGTCTTTATGCCCATGTGAAATCTTGAATTCAAGTGTTTTTCGAGATACACAGTCACCTACATGACTATGTAAGTTAATCGTGTATAACCCAAAAATTTTAGTTTTTACTATAAAAGGACTTGAGTGGAGGCAAAAAGGGATAACTGAGTTTTAAAGCAATTTTAAGTCATAAGAGAGATAGAGAGGCGACATTTATGATTAAGGAATGAGGAAAACATGACAATAACATCAAAAGATCCAATAGAGAGCTTCATCAAATCCAAACTTACACGAAGATTCATCAGAAGAAAAAGGGAGATTTAGAATTAGGATTTCTTTATGTTGTAGTTTCTCTTCTGCATATTTGTCATTTATTTTGTTTTCTATGGATAGGAACTAAGTCGTTTAGTTTCTAGGTATGTTGAACCCTAAGTTGTGACAATAATATGATTTGATCTTTTATTCAATACCATTTTATTGATTGATTTATTGCGATTCAATTATTGATTTTATTCTTGTTCTAATATATCAGGAATGTTAGTGCATGATTTGATTTCATATAATTGACATTAAGAGATGCTCTTATATGAATACATCTACCATAATTAGAAGGAGTTGCACGCAAACCTAGAGATAGGTTGACATAAATCCTCTTGATTAGGGTCAAACTTAATAACGGAATTTACAAATCGATAAAGCAATCCTAGGGGCTTTAATTAGAAAGACTTTTATTAGTCAATTGATGGATCAGTTGTTAATAGTCTTGAGAAAGATATTAATATAAGATAAGAATTTTTGTAACAGCCTGGACCACCCCGCTTACAGATATTGTCCGCTTTGGGCCTTAGTCTAGCCAAGCCCCCACGGTTTCGCTCTTCCCGCCCTTAGAAAAATGCATCTTTTAAGGGAGAGGTATGCATATCCTTATAGATATTGTCCGTAAGCAAGATGGTCCAAGCTGTTACAAATGGTATCAGAGCCAGTACTCAGATCGGTATGATAGTAAGAACGCTAGGCCTCCAAGGGGGTGGATCCAGGACTATGTGCTAGTAAGGACGCTGGGCCTCCAAAGGGGTGGATCCAAGCCTGTGGGCTAGCGAGGATGCTGGGCCTCCAAGGGGGTGAAATGTTAAATTCTCATATCGATTAGAGAGGGGAACGAAGTAGGCCTTATAAGGCTATGGAAACCTCTCCCTCATAGACGCGTTTTCCCAAGGGTTAGAAAAGCAAAACCAAAAGGGCTTGGCTAAGCCAAGGCCCAAAGCAGACAATATCTATAAGCAAGTGATCTGGGATGTTACAATTTTCACAGTCCAATAATTAATAATATAATTGAATAGTAAAGGGTTAATAATTAAGGATTATTAAGGGGATTCATTACCTGGACACTATTATATGATATTGATTCTTCTTAGTATTTTCCTTTTTTTATGTTCAGTATTGTTTTAATTCTTAGTTTGTTTGTTTGTTTGCTTTAATTTTTAATTAAAATTTAAAATTTGGTTCATAGGTTAGCTAATAGAACAAGGGTTACTCGTACTTATAGTTTTTATAGGATCAATCCTTATTTGTTTGTGCTAGCTACAACTACGTTATGCACTTGTAGTATTTTTAATATTGATAAACCTATCAATCAACAACCTATAATTCAACTCAATGACATCTCGCTATCAGGTAGGTCATTTTTTATGATATTAGAGGATTTATTCTCTTCTTCTAAAAATGAAGAGATTCATGAAATTAATTTGAACAAAAAGAACTACCCAAAGAAAGAGATTGGAGAGAAAAAATCAGTTATAAGGAGTTTATAAAAAAACTCATATCTTAGTCATTTTTTGGAAAAAAAATTGCTTAAAATACATATAAACACTTATATAAATGACACATAAGGTGCACTTGCCTCTTAAAAATAATATATCAACCTTAACAAAAATTTTTGAAAATTGGGTATGAAAAAAAATTAAAAAATGACATAAGAAAACTTCTAAACTTATGAATTTGGCTCTAATACTAATTGATTGGAAGTCTTGGCTCCATAATAATTTGTTGCAATATAAGAAAAAGCTATAATAGAAAAGTTTAGGATTTGTTAAACTCAATTCACCAACCTCTACCACACACAACTACACAATACTCAAATTGGTGATTAAGAAAAATACCTTAAGAATACATCAATTAAGTTAAACTATAGTTTGTGGTAAGCAACAAATTTAATAAATAGGCTTAAACAAGCATGAAAAATGGACCTTATAATATAATAATAATAGAATATTCATCTTATAATTGATCCAATTACTTCCTATATATGATTAAAATGTTAATTATTATAAAATTATGTTAATTTTTGTTAATTGAGTCAATAATATTGGACTATAGTTAATTTTTCAGACAAAATTTATATTTTAATTAATGTGGAAATATGGTGTTTCATTATGAAGTTATGTAAAACATAAAAAGACTGAAATGTTTTATTATAAAAGTTCAATGATATTTCCAACAATATTGAATAATTTTCTTTATAACACTAGTTGTCTTTTTTTCAATAAATTTATCGTATTCCAACTTCCAAGCGTATACATAAGTCTTTTTTTCTCGGAAAAGGTTTACTAGGATAGTGCAATAGAGTAATTATTCAGTATAGTGATATGTCCAGAAATCAGAAGCAATCTCTATACCAGTTAGGGATAAGACTACGTACTGTTAAACCTCCCAAACCTGACGTTTGAATGGGACTTTCACTAGTTTGTTGTTATTGTTGCTGTGATATGTCTAAAAGATTGAGGAGCAAACCTATCCAGTGACCAGCATATTACATCTTGAAATTCATAGAAAAGCAAAGGAATGCCAAGACGTGTAAATGAAGTAACTAGACAACAGCCCTATAAATTATCTTATGATAGATTTATATTTTTTGTGTTAGAATAAATTTTAATTTATCAACTTCTACTAGTAAGGTTGAAGATTGATATAATGTAATATAATTTTAAGATTATTAGTAAGATTTATCTATTTCATCCAATTTACATCTAGATATAGATAAATTGAGTTCAATAAAAATTTTAAGGTAACCTAAATTCTAGCCTCGAGGTATGACTTTTATTAATAGATTTAAGTCTAATTAATTTTTATAGAACTCTATATAAAAGAAGTGATTACAAAATTTTGAGATAGTGTAAATTATAGTAAAAAATTGAAGTGTATCAAATAAAATGTAAAAAGGTTCATTACTAAAAATAATAAGAGAAAGAAAAGTGTACTTTAGATTAACAAATTGAGAAAAAGAAGCAATGAACAAAACCATCAATTGCTTAAAACAAAAGGTAAATTAAGAAATAATTTTAAAGCTTAATACATCACTTAATATGATGATTGACTACATATTAAAATATGACTTAGCCTTGAAATGTAAATAATGGCCACTAACCTTATTAAAAGGAATAATAATATATACAATTTCTTATATCGAAATATTAGATATGATATTATGGACTAAAAAATTTCATAAGAGCAACCAATAACTTGATAAAGTGAGGAATATTAAAACATTTTCTAAAGTTGAATAACATGAATGATTGAGTTAGGGAAGAGCAAAGTAAGAGTACTTCCTAATGGTCAAGAGCTTAAGAATTTCATAGAGAACTACAAGTCATTCATAGAGTGATTCATATGATTTTAGGAAAAGAACAAAAAGAGTCACGAAAGGAGGGTTGTGACTAATGGCCTGATCGTAATAGAATTGATGAAAAAAACCTTTTAAGAAATAAACAATAAATCATTAATCCATCTTTATAAAGATGTCATATTTATGACTTTATCTATAGCCAACTCCAAAGAAAAGAGAATATTGATAGATATAGTAAATGTGGTTGAAATCTTGTTTTATAATGCCTTCAAAGAAATGAGAATCCCAATGGATAGATTGCATCATGTAATCTCACTCAACTTAGTTTTGGAGGAGTTAAAATTTAGACAATGATATCTTTGCTCATAATATTAGTAAAGAGTCAAGAAATATAACTAATATGAAAATTTTACTTTGGAAGAAGATCATATTTATAATTGGTATGTCATCCTTTATATAATAAAAAATTGATTAACTTTTTCTAAGCGTGTCAATTATTAATTAACTATAAATGCACTGCGTACTTATAGCTAGTACCGATAAATATGGGTTGATCCCATAAAGACGAGTGCATTGAGTGAAATAATGTTAAGAGTGTAAAGGTTTATGCTTTGATTTTCAACGTGATTATTGATGTGATTACCATTGATATTACTTAGAAAGTTAATTTTAGGAGAACTTGACTCTAATTGTATATTAATTTGATTCAATAGGATATGATGATTTATAGTATAAATGGAAAAATCAAGATTAATGAAAAGTATGTAAGATTTATAATTTTGATTATGGTTTGCTTGAGGACAAGCCAAATCTTAAGTGTGAGGATGTTTACTAGATGCGTAATTGGCTATATTTATACCCCATATATTGATGTATTATTGCTTCATATTTTATATTTTTACTATATATTTGGTACTTAATTTGCTCCTAAAGCATTTATAGATTATAATTGCCTTCCTTAATTAAAAAAAAGAATTTGGATGA
This sequence comes from Erythroxylum minutifolium, assembly GCA_027123815.1. NCBI lineage: Eukaryota > Viridiplantae > Streptophyta > Magnoliopsida > Malpighiales > Erythroxylaceae > Erythroxylum > Erythroxylum minutifolium. The sequence goes on from JAOTJB010037383.1 coordinate 4,985, forward strand.
AAACATGACATAAAATGAAGATTTAAAGCATAAAAAGGGATACACAGTCATGCATAAGTCTGTTTACTTCTCTTAGGCCATGTAGATTCATAAATTTTGGACATTTTAGGTTATACACGACCTAATATATAGTTATGCATCAGACCATATATCTCCCAAAACTTTAAAAATTACTACAAAAGGACATGCTTGGAGGCTAAATAGAGGAGCAGACGTGCAAAGATATTCAGAGACTTTCAAGGGCAACTCAAGGGGTAATTTTGATCCAGAGAAGTAGAAAAAATAAAAAAATCCAAGAGAATACAAGATCAAACTCTACCTTACTAAGAACATTCAATAAGAGATAAGAAGGAGATTTAAAATTATGAACCCTTCATTTTCTACTCGTTTTTCTTTCTGTTTATGTTTGATTTCATTTCCTATCATATGTAACTAAATTTCTTTAATATAAAGGAAACATGTTTTGATATTTTTATTTAATGCAATTATTTTGATTGATCGATTATAATTCAATTACGTGTTTAATATATGTTCTAATAGATCCAGAATATTATATCATAATTTGATTTCAAATATAGAGATTGAGAAATCCTTGTATGCATAGATATACTATAATTGGAAGGAGTTGATCGCAACCCTATAGATAGGATGACATAAATTCTCTAGATTAGGGTCAAACCTAATAGCTAAATTCACAATTCGGTAAAGCAATCCTATAAAATTTAACATGAGTAATTTGGTTGATAGCCTTAGGAATAGTTATTACTAGACTCGAGAGAGCTATTAGCACATGTCGTACTCAATAAAACAATTGCATGATAAAAGATCAATTAGTTAAGGGTTTTTTTAGGGGATTTGAAACATTGACACTAATCTATATAGGTAATTTCCTAATTGATTTCTTATTTCATGGTTCAATATTGCTACCCTTTTTATTTTATTTGCGTAAGTTTTATTTTCTTTAATTAAAAATCAAAAACAAATTAGGATAATGGTAACTACTACTATTCATCTCAATAGTGTAGGGTGAAAAGTATTCAAACTCGCAATTAATGTATAGTAAAACTCTTACCATAAGCACACGATATTACATCTCCACCACTTATGTATAAACTAGAAACAAAAATCAAAAGTTCTTTATACAAGTTGTAATGGGGCTTAGGTATAGTATGGTTGACATAATAAAAGGATTAAACTGAAGGAAATTTACTAAAGAAATTTCATGAAACTTGTTTACAAATACGCAGGATGTTTTATTACAACTCTATTAGTTCCATATACTTATTAACAATTTTTATACTCATTTTTTAGATCAATCAAAACCATTTTGAGCATTCAGTACCACAATTAAAGAAATAATGGACCTTTCAAAAATTTCCAAGTTTCAAACAAACACGTAATGTAAATAACCTTCAAGGTTCAAAACAATTAAAAAAGCTTCAAATAAAAATAAGATAAAGGTTAATATGTGGTTTTAATCAATGAAAAAGCTAAGGCTCAACTTGTTTATTCATAAAGATAAATTAAGGTAAGGTAATTACCAAAGAAATAGGCCATCACAACTTGTTGAATCTAAGTTCCCTTATCACTTCAATGGTTCTAATTTAACAAATATGGTCTCAACATGTATGATAAAAGCATAATTTAGAATTGTTTTACTATACATGATAACACACATGAAAGAAATCTAAAATTTTAAAATTTTCGCTCTTAGGCTTAAAACTCAGGAAAAAAGATGAGTATATGTGTGTAAATAATATTCAGCATCATTTAACTTGATTACATCAATGAATACTCAAAATATAACTTATAAGAGTAATTTGATTCTAACTGTCATCATTTTGCATACTAATTCAATCAATATTCAATAATGAAATAGAGTATCGATGGACAAATTTCAATTAAGAGAATATCAGTTCATAAAATTTTATAACCAAGATTATATTAAGCTTTAAAAATGTTAAAATTTTGTTAATCTCTTTTACACACTTAAAGTTGTACATTATCCCCAATATACAAAATATAAGTATATATAATAAAAAGTGAGAAGGTTTTTGGTACTTTCCTGAATATGACAATTTTCTGATTTTGATCCATCCATGCAAAATATGAAGAAAAATGGATAAAAAGATAAAAGAAAATAAAAATAACAAAAAACTAAAAGATAAAATAAAATAAAATAAACAAAAAAACTAAGTAAATAAATATGAAATATAAAAATAAAATAATATAAATTCAAAATAAAACTTATCTTAATTCATGGGTTGCCTCCTATATAGCACTTCTTTAACATTGTTAGCTAGATGTAACCAGCATGCTAACCATCATCCTGGGTCTATGAACAGTGGCTTGCGTCCATCCATTTCTTCGCATAAGGGTTCTGTAGCCTATAAGTAAGCCACCTGTTATAAGATAATAACAAGGACATAATTTATCAAATTAATAAATTCAATTGCATGCATTAATGTCCTTTTTAATGACAAATTGTTAATAATATAAGGAATAAGAAAACCCCCTGAATCGTCAGTTAACTCGAACAGTTTGTCTTCATGGAAGCAAAAACCTTCTGTACTTAAGGTCACTATGAACACCTCATCAGTAGTTTCCTTACTTGGTTCCTCCGCCAATTCTTCCTCAACCACCTCTGTCCACTCTTTTCTAGTTCTTCCTAAACAAAGTTTTCTAGCTCATTTTCTTCAATTACCTCCTGCCACTTCTCCACTTCTTCTTCTTACATGAAGGTCCCTTTGTCATCTTCTTTCAAAAGCTCTTCTTAAAATGTCACTCCATTCAATAAGCCAACCATTAATTTATCTGAAATACTCTCTTCCTTTTCTTCTTCTTTTAGGTGCTCTTTTTCACTACCAAGGGTGATTGTCATTCCAAATTTTTTAGGATCTATTTCAATAGGAATAGGTAAACTCCCTTGCATCTTGTTAGTTATTATCTCCATAAGTTGGATGATTCGATTCGCCAAATTCCATATATGAGCCTCTATTTCCTAAAGCCTCATGATTGATTCTTAAATGAAATCAACCTCATATTTCCAAAGTTAGCTTGTTAATTGGGAGTGCTTGGTGCCATAAATTTTCAGTTAGAGTGTAATCCATAGGCATAAGAGTTGTTCCACTCTAAATTATAACTATTCTCATATAGTGCACCTTAAGGTTGACTGTATATGCTCAGTTGCTCCATATATAAGTTGGTGCTCAACATTCATGATTATAGTAAAATCTCCCACAAATGCCACAACACAAAGTTGACTTCAATTGAGCCTCCGAAAACATATGAGGAAACATATCTCTCCTATATGGTGATGATACATATTGCGAAGATACATTTTAGCTCCCATAAAAAGTATTGTTCGCTCCAGCCATCCATTGTGAGTAGTGACTATAAGGTTAAATCGTAGTTCCTAAAATAAACCACCAGCACACTGTAAATGTAGAGAAGTTCAAAAGATAATTAAATTAATAAGCCAGAAATACAATAAGATACAATAAAAACAAAACAAAACAAAATAAATATAAAAAATAATGACCAAAGTAATAGTATTCAGGTGTTTCTAATATCAAAATCCTCAGTAACAACGTCAAAAATTTGATAGAATTTTTCTAACTGTATCAATTATAAATTGATCACAAATGCACGACGTAGTTATAGCTAGTGGCAACAAGTATAAATCAATCCCATAAAGATGATGAATACTAGTAGTTACCGTTTCCCTATTATCTAGTCTACAAATTTAGTTTTTATTTTTAGTTAAAGAAAATAAAATAAAATAGCTAGCAATATTTAATGAAGAAATAAGAAATCACTTAGGAAATTACCAATATTGAGAATTAGTGCCTAGGTTTTGAATCCCCTTAAAAACCTTAACTAATTGATCTTTTATTATGCAATTGTTTTATTGAATATTAGACCATGGAAATTCCTATGGTATCTTAATTACTCTCTTGAGTCTAATAAAAATTAATCCCAAGTTCATCAATAAAATTACTTAGGTTAAAGTTCACAAAATTGCTTTACTGAATTGTGAATTTCGTTAATAGGTTTGAAACTAATTTAAAGGATTTATGTCATCTTATCTCTAGGGTTATAATTAACTCCTTCTAATTATTGTAAATCTATTCATACAAGGATTTCTCTATCTCTATGTTATGAAATCAGATTATAATCTAATATTTCAAATCTATTAGAACATATATTAAACATGTAATTAAATCATAATAGATGAATTAAAAAATTGCAATAAATAAAAGTATCAAAAATGTTAAAGCATAAACATAGGGTTTATCTTACCTAGACATTGAAGAAATTTTGTTACTTGTGTTAGAAAACAAAATCAAACATAAACAGAAAGAAAAACGAATAAAAAATGAAGGGTTTATAATTCTAAATCTTGATTTTATCTCCTATCGAATGCTCTTTGCAAGGTAGAGGCTTGATCTTGTATTCTCTTGGATCTTTCGATAATTTATTCATTTTTTCCACTTCTTTAGATTAAAATTACCCCTCTAGTTAACTTTGAAAGTCTCTGAACAACTCTACACGTTTGCTCCTCTATTTTTGCCTATAAACATATCTTTTCATATTAATTTTTAAGGTTTTGGGAGATACACGATATGATACACTGTTGTGTATAACCCAAAATCTCCAGAATTCATGAAGATGCACGGCCTAAGAGAAGTACACGGGCTGATGTGTATGCCTCTTTGTTTCAAATATTTGTTTATGTATTTTTATCTGAATTCTTCACCTTTTAATCCTTAAAGGCAATTATAACCTATAAATGTACTTGGAGAAAATTAAATACAACTGTACAATGAAAATATAAATATTAAGAAAAAAACATCAAATATGGGATATAAATGTAACATCTCCTCACTTATTGCCATGAATAGGAGTGTATAAGTGTACAGTGACATATGCATGCATTCATACATGCACATACATAGTAAACGAGTGAATTTTGCACATGAAATGTTGGTACATGCATACATGACAATTTCCCGGTTTTTGGATTGTGATTAAGTGAGCTAAATAGGAAAAGTGTCTTAAGTGTTTTAGAATGGTAAATGGAGAGGTTCATTAGGATTTTCCTAATTTTTGAGAATTATAGGAATTTTTCGGGGTTTTTCTGGAATTGTTTCCGG
>JAOTJB010037416.1:0-10139 GCA_027123815.1 Erythroxylum minutifolium
CGTAATTAATAATTTGGACTAGGTAAAAAAGAACATAAACATCACAAAAAATTAGTATTCCAGTTCAATATCCATAGTGCCATTAATTACTACACACAAATTACATACGTAGAACTCATATATTAAAAAGAACAAAAATAAAAGATCAACAAGATAGAACAAAAAATTCAATCGAAACCCTAACAAAAATCAAGAATCAACACTCACAATTCAATGAAAACCTCAATAAAACACTAAAAAAACCTTCCAAGAATACCATGGACAATGATAACAAGATGATCAATAGAGGAAGACTCAGCGTCCTTACAACTCCACAATTCCCTTCTCCATACTCGTACTGATTCTCACTTCACAATCCTCAGTGCAAATATCACGCATGTGATGATACGAATCGGTAAGGATTTCGAGAGGTAAAAGAGAAAAACAAAGCATGGTAGGGTGTTTGGCTACGCTACCAAAAGTTCGGGAAAATTTATAGAGAAAATGAGAGAAAAAGCGTTGAGTTGGTTAAGGGGAAAAAAGGATGCTTGCAAAAGATAGCTAATCACGAACGAAATGGGTGTGAGCTGCTAACAAAATTAACGTAATCGACGAGGAGAGTAACATTAACGATTTGACAAGGAAAGAGCATTTATGGAGGTAAGAGCAAAGAGGGCAAGATCGACATTAAAATAAAAACCATTAATTGATTAAGTGAAACGCTTCTTTGAAGGAGCTTCTTCAAAATCAGCTGATTGAGTTCAATCAGCCAACCCAATCAGCTGATTACCAAACACAATGGGCAGTTTTTTAACATGGTCAATCAACTAAACATAATCAATCAGCTAATTTTTGGCTGATAAACCATTCACCAAATGGGGTCTAAAACTTGCCTCAATAGGTATCAATCAACTTAGGTCATAATCCAAGTTTTATTTAGAAAAGTATCTTAAATTCGGTTCATATTTTGCAGCAAGAGTATAGATGGAAAATGGGAATGGTACTTGTATTTGAATTTTAGATGATTTTTAACTAGAGATGATAGTGATTTCTATTTCAAAAGGTTCAATGTTCAATAATTTAATGACCCTTACTCTAAAACTTGGGATGCAGAATTATTGTAGGATTATTTGCTATCGAAGCTATTGTTTAGTAGGGTAATTTAGTAGGAAAAACATGGATAATAGTAAATATGGTTATTGAGTTGCTTGTAATATGGTAGCTAATAATGAGAACCTGAGACTGAGCAGGAACTGCCAAGTATTTAGATGATGAATATCTTGCAAAAGTTAAAAACACTTTAAATGGAGGTTATTTCGTGATATAATCAACTTTAGTGAATTGCGAGCTTAAAATACTGATGTCAATAGTTTTTTTAAAGCTTATATATTTTTAATGAAATTTATTTTTAAAAAGAATTTATTTTTATTGGTTCTGATTTGAATAGGAATCTGATATTGAAGTAATTTTCTCACCTGTAGTCTCGTGCAAGATGGTCTTTTTTATTTGATTTTTCAGATTTTCCGTTTCTGGGCGTGAGCATGCGCTTTGTGTGATAATTTATTTTATTTAAACTTTCAGCTTGTGCGTTCATATGCTTCTTTATGAGGATCTAAACCTTGAGTTATACTGTTAGATTTTCCTTTACATTGTTGTTTCTGCTTCAACTTTAAAAATAAAAATTAAAAATCCCCCTTTTGAAGTTTTTGTTTAGCTGCTTTTCTTGTTTTCCTGTTAGCATTCACCCATATTATTTTCTTTTTTGCACTCATCTATGTTATATCTCCATCCTTTTATTTCGGTTAAGTCAATAATACTACCATCTTCTTTAAATTATTCATATAACTATATATTTGCAATCAGGTGCAATCGCCAATAGATATTTTAAACGTATCGGGGCTTTTGCAGCCGCTATGGATAAACTTAACAAGACAGGGTTTGCTTCTCATAAAAGTTTTTTTATTAATTATTATCGAAAGGAATGAATTGTGGTTATATTATTGAATTCTTCAGCCAAAGATGTTCTTTTCGGGTGTTTTAGTTCTCAAATTGTTTACTTTGCACAGGATGGCAAAGGCATTGTGTACTTATATTGAGAATGATGGCCCCTTTTTAGGCATTTGTCTCGGGCTTCAGTTCTTCTTTGAGGCCAGCGAGGAGAATGGTCCAGGTTGGTTTTTGTTACATTAGGAAGGACATGTCAATGTAAATAGCTCTTTTTTTTAAATCTCAATGTTGAATATCAATAGAACTTTTGTGTCTTATGTTTTTCTCAGTTAGTGGTCTTGGTTTGATACCTGATTTGGTGGGGCGTTTTGACTCATCAAATGGTGTTAGAGTACCCCATATTGGTTGGAATGCTTTGCACATCAATAATGAATGTGGAATTTTGGATGATATTGGCAATCGCCATGTATATTTTGTTCACTCTTACCGTGCAATGCCTATAAGTTTTCTTTTCCCTCATCCCTTTTTATGGTGATATTAGGGTCAATTTTCCCAAATTTCATTGTACCTGTGAAAGTCTTGTACAAAAAAAAGACATAACAGCGAGTTATAAAAGAAATGTGGGAAGCATAAAAAGATGCAGATTAGTTGTCCGGTTGAATGGTCAAACATGGAATAATTCATAGATCTTTGGACTTTGATATTACCAATTAATGGTTCAATTTTTTTATTGTTCTTTTTTGAATTGAGATATCCATGAATTGTGATCGTAATGCATGTATATACAAATGGTCTAATGGGAGGAAGAATTTTCAGGAACATTTGGAACATTTTATTTTTGGACATAAGAGCTGTTTTCTTTTGCAAGTAGTGTTCAACCAGTTACGTATTAATCAATAATGGAAAAACTATAGTTGTTGTGACTTGATCAACCATCAAAAGCAAAACGTGCATCTTGAGGTGATCTTTGATGTGAGGAATCATGATGACTACATTTGTTGTTTGTTCTTTTCAAGTCACATGAAAATCAAGAGTGGGTTTCTTCCACCTGCAATTATGGCCAAGTTTATGGCATCTGTCGGAAAGGGTAATGTTTATGCACTTCAGTTCCATCCGGAGAAGAGTGGAGGTAAGAAACTGTCAACCTTGCTCTATTGTTTCTTCTCTTTTGAAATGTTAAATGTCAGCCTTTCTCCATTAGTAATAAAAATGACAATTCCTTGTAATATTTTGCACTTATAATCTTCAAGTCATATAAAGAGATGTACAAGAGGTTGTCGGTTCTCATTGGTTTCCATAAATTGTTTGTGTAATTTACTGATCTTTTAACCAATTTACTAATAATCATATTATTTCTTTACAGACGTTGGGCTTTCTGTACTCAAGAGGTTTCTGAAACCTGAGACACCCTTTGTAAAGGTAGCCTTTTTAATCCTAAAACTTATGTAGCTTTTATTTTTCTCTATTTCCTTATGTAATGAAATGGTAACTTGGGTTGAAGAAAAAATCCTCCAAAGGAAAGGGGCCCAAACTTGCAAAGAGGGCAATGCATCCTTTACCTTCTTTTTTTTTAATTTGTGCAGGTTTTTTATGATGTGAACGGTACATCAGCATAACTAGTGATCTCTAGTTTTGGAGTTAAACTTTTAAAGCATTGTATATAACAACCTTGCTGAAAGTTTATGCTACTCATGCATACTGCTTCCTTTCAGGTAATTACTTGTCTTGATGTCAGAACAAATGATAAAGGAGATCTTGTAGTCACCAAAGGAGACCAATATGATTTGAGAGAACGTACGGAAGAGAATGAGGTTTGTCAAAGAATGCAACTTCTTATGGTAGTACCTATTAATATGTCTCTTAAGGCTAGATTATAGCTAGAGGCATTGCATCTCTAAAACAGAGTTGAGATGTCAAGAAAATTTATGAAACATTGAAGTAGAAGGGGCATCTAACTTTTTCCGTTCAAATTTTATTTCACTTGTACTTCTTGATAATCATCTTGTTTACTGACAGCATTGTCTTTTCAGAGACTCCAATTTATTTGTATGCATAGGAATACCAATATAAAATTTAAAAAACTATCTTTTACATCTTAAAATGGTTATCTAAATCATTGAACTGAATTACCCTTGGTCATGTAAGAGATGATTTCTTATGGTGGCATGTCCTTTATACGATAGATTAATATGTTGGCATAAAAATTTTAATCATGCAATTCAAAAGCATCTTCACCAAATCAGTGTCTGATTTGTTTTTGTTTTGGATCATTTTGTAAAATCAACAACTGCTTTACATGGGAGCAAACCTCTGCAGGTTAGAAACCTTGGCAAGCCAGTAGAGCTTGCTGTTCAGTACTATAAAGATAGAGCTGAGTAGACTTTTTTGATCTAATAAATTGAGTGGCTATGTTGTCTTCAGAGTAATGATTCTGTGTTTTGAAACATATTGATGTTGAATTTCACGTCAACTTACTGAACATTACTGGTTTCCGGGACTTTCCTTTAGGTGATTTGCCCATGTTGTAGGTGACTTATTTAACAATCAGTTATTCAATGAAAAATTACTAGTTTTGGCCATTTGCCTTTGGTTTCCTTGAGATGGCTTATCATATATATCTCATCTTTTTTCACTGCTATGGCTGTGCAGGTTTTGATATACACTTCAGAAAATGTTTTTGTACCAATGACTGTGAGAGGTGGGATCAGAGATTTTACGGATGCAAATGGAAGGTTTGATTCTTCCATCGTACCATAGACCAATCTTGCACTTATTTTACAGTTTAGCTGGCAAATTGGTCATTACATTGGGTTTTTCTCAAACTCTTTAGTATTTGATCAATCTTGATTATTTTCGGTTCTCATTTAGGTACTATTCTAGTTTGGAAGTAGCTTTAGAATATTTCAGGTCTGGGGCAGATAAGGTCTCTATTGGAAGTGATGCTGTCTATGCTGCAGAAGAATATTTAAGAACTAAAGTATGAATGCCGCTAGCTAATTGGAGCAGATTTGCTGTCTTTTCATATTTTATTGTTAGTCTATCCTTTGTAATAGCTTTTGGTTATTTTTGTAGGTTAAGACTGGAAAGACCAGCATTGAACAGATAACTAGAGTTTATGGAAACCAGGTTGTATTTCATACAGTTTGAAATGCTTTAAAATCCATATTTCTCTTCACTTCCACATTATTTGGAAGAACCAACAATAAAGATGTCCATAGTCTTGCCTTTGTACCTTTTATTTGTATTTAAAGTTGGTTTTAGTGTGACCAGAAAATGTAGATGGTTCTATCTATTGACTTGTCTCAATTTATTTTAGGCAGTGGTCGTAAGTATAGACCCTCGTAGAGTTTATCTCAAAAGTCCCAATGATGTGGAGTTCAATGCTATACGAGTAACTAACCAGGGTAAGGATAATTTCTACATGTTTACCATTGTCAGCTTCTGAGTTTGTCACTTGAACTACTTTATATTTTGATTCTATCTTCAATTGAAACAGAAGATTTAATGTGCCATTGGGACTTATTCAAGTGAATAATGATGTTGTAGCTTAGAAAAAAATACCAACTCTTTAAATTTGAAAATTCTAAAGCGCCACTTCCCTTTGCAGAGGTTTGGAGCTTGAGGTACAGTGTTCCAATCGTTTCTTATCATAATCTCCTACCTTTTGCTCAACTTAAAATCATCCTCCACTATGCAATTAAATCTTTCTAAGGATAGTCTATCTTTTCCTTGCACAAAAAGAGAGGGAAAGATGTCTTATACTACGTCGGTTTTCTGATTAAATGAATGAAATGTTGTCTTCTCCTGTGTTGATTTCAGGTCCTAATGGAGAAGAGTATGCCTGGTATCAATGCACGGTAAGCCTGGTTTTTTTCTTTTGTGTGCAGTCAGCTCTGAAACTATTTTTTGCTTCCTTTATTGATTCAAGTTTACCTTTTCTTGCTACTCAGGACTAACTAATTAAATAGATTAGAATTAAAAGCTATATGGAGATAGTGCACATACATAGTATCAGAATATATATCTATGCATAAAATCATATAAATAACTAAGCGTGAAACTAGATTTCAGAAATTATTCTATCAGAACCTTCTTTGAGATGATAACAACCTAACACTTCGTAATAGGAAAGAAACAGCTTGAAAAGGAATATAAAATGTTTTCCTATCAATTAATAGAGATATATATCTGTGGGGATGGCAAAAGGTTGAACGCCGAACCTGGGTCCTATAAAGCCAAATGACATCATTTTGCACATTTTAAAAGAACAAAATTTGGGCCCCGCTGCCTTCAGCCGGATAGGGCTTGGGCTGGTCCATTTCTGGCCTGGTCGGGTAGGGTTCGGCTTGACCCGATGCCATCCTTATATTTCTGGATTCATTGTTCAGATAGGATAAGCAGAGGAGCAACATAGACTAGTTTTGCAATGACATGTGAATCAAATTCATTTTGCCATGATCACCGGCACTTTACCGTAATGGGAATCTCTTCTGTTGCTTAGATGTGGCTCAGTATTCTGTACAATTAAATTCCTGATACAGCTCAAATGTTTATCTCCTCAAAGGTTAATGGCGGGAGAGAAGGTAGGCCAATTGGAGCTTATGAATTTGCAAAAGCAGTTGAAGAGCTTGGAGCTGGAGAAATATTGCTGAACTGCATTGATTGTGATGGTAAGGATTATTTCTTTCCTGCCGTAAGTTACCGTGTTTATCACTGTTCATTGATTTGAGGTTTTTAAGAAACAGAAGTGTGAAACGTTTATTTTACAAAATGGTTAGTGTGGATGATTTCAGCATCTGCAACAGACAATCCTAACATCTTATCCATTTTTTAATGTTTGCTTTGAGATACTCAGCTTGTACAATGATCCACAAATCTTTGGTGATATCCCAGTTCCTATTTGCATTGATGGCCTTTTCTTGGCCACGATTGATGAAGAGAATTTTCCTTAGGTTTGGACTAGAGTAATGATATCTTCAATATAGAACTACAGGACCACTGTTTTTCTGTGATATGCCTATAAATTAATCTTCTTTTCCTGAAACTGGAGGTGTTCGCATATTTTACGGACGTTGTTATGGTTTTTCAGGTCAAGGTAAAGGATTTGATATAGATCTAATAAAGTTGATTTCTGATGCCGTTACCATACCGGTGATTGCAAGCAGTGGTGCAGGCTCTGTTGAACACTTTTCAGAAGTTTTCACGAAAACAAATGCATCAGCCGCCCTTGCTGCTGGGATCTTCCACAGAAAGGAGGTATAACTGTGTCGTTGACATTTGTTATGATTTTAGCGTTTTTATGTAAAACCTGTCATTTAGTTTTCTTACTGATATACTAGTTGAAGAAATGTGGTAGGCTATATGCCACTTGATAAACCACAAATATGGTTCACTTTGAAAACGATACTGGACCCTTGTTAGTTGTTACAAGCATGAAAGTTCTGATGATTGCATTCATGGAAAATGAAGTCTAGCTTAATGTACTATGACACATATATTGTGACTTTTTGTTTGCCGTTTCTTGAAATTCCTCAATCCTGTGGTATACAGGTTCCTCTGTGTTCTGTTAAAGAGCACTTAGTGAAGGAAGGCATAGAACTGAGAATCTAGTTGAAGTCGCAAAACTCTTATCTCTAGCCGTCTGAATTATCCGGGCAACAACTGAATTGGCAGAGTTGACAAGTTTTGTAATTCAGTGATTTATTTTCTTTTGCATAATCGACTGTTTTATGACTTCCTGAAATGGTTAATTTAGGCATGCTTTCGTTAAATTGATTGAATATTTTTTCTGCTGCTTTCTTTTTGGATGCTAGTTTTTACTTTGAAGTTCAAAGCCAAGTTAACAACATTGATACTTGCATTATTAGTTGTTTTCTACCTTTTAGCACTTCATAAAAGATAATAATTAACCGTACAAACAGAACAGTAGTAGATGTTAAAACATCACTTGAACTTGCCCGAGGGACTTTTCCTGGGGCTTATATTTGTAATTACATGTAATAATACATGTAAATTCCTTATTCTATTAATATACTCATTACCTTTGAATCGTGAGGAAATATGAATGCTAATGCTTTCTAGTTATAATATAAGATTAGATCTTGTCAAATTTGATAGAACAAGTTGTCTTTTCCAATGCTTCGTCCGCTGTACCTATTCCTCTGATTCTAAACTCTCATGGATTTAGGTAATAGGTGAGACATCAGCTTTTCAAAAGTTAAAAATTTTTCCCGTCGCAACAACAATGGTAAGGCGGTTGTTGGTTTATTGATGAGAGATTTGTCTTCCCTTTAATGCAAACTTGTGCTTTCTCTAATTAGAGCAAGATTGGATTGGAGAACACGTACATGAATGAGGAAGATATGTTTCTATTCAAATTAAATTGTGAAGCAAATTTGATGAAAGTTCTTGAGGTAGCATATATAAGGTAAACTTTTTATGATATAGAAGTAGAAATCTGGGGTTAAAGGTAACTTCTGTCTTTATCGGACTTAACCTGAAATTAACATATTAAGTTTAAATTGATCAGACTTTAGGTAGAACTCAGACTTTGTAGAAATTTCACTTTTTTATGTCATAATAATCTTTAGTTTCTTTCATTAACGATGTTCATGTTCATTTTATTCTACATAGTACAATTCATTTCCACAATGTCAGGAAAAAAAAATTCCTTATGCTTTCGTCGTTAGTGTCATCTTTCAGCATTTTCGTATCCCACATTTCTATCCCAAATTTTGAATGATTTTGCAAATCATAGACATAAGTTTTAAAAGTAATAGTAAAATATACAAATTTTTAAGCTGTAGTAAAACTAACTTACCTTTAATCTTACAATTAATAATAATATACTCTTAAAGCAAAATTTAACTTGCAAATATTTGACAACAACATCTGCGTCATGAACTAATTTTAGACAACAACGTATGTGTCATGAACAACATAGACGGAGACCCAAGGAACCGTTCCAACTCTAAGCGAACAGGAGCTCGTGCAGTCAAGGTAAGCGACAAATCTCATTGAGTCTACTGTAAATCGTCTCTAAGTTACTAACTTCATGTTGAGTACTAGGATCTGGAGGTGGAGCGTGGGGAAGCTTCCGTCGATGAGCTCATAGTTGAGTCTCCTTTCGCACTTATATCGCATGTCATACCCTTCTTAGCTTTAGCATGTCGAAAATTTGCTAGGACTGCTTAGGAATCAGACTCCATACTACACTGGCGCACACGTATTCTAACGTCGGGATTTACAAAGAAAGTGGTATGGCGGCTCCAACGTTGCCATTTTCTTCTTCTTTATTGTAATTTCTACAACAAGACATCTACAAAAGCAGCCTATCTTTTCAGCACAAACCGCCGCAAAACATCTCCATTCATGCTTCTTCCTCATCTATTGATTCCGGTTCGTGCCTCTCACTCTGTCATTTACTATTTTCAATTTAACCTTAGTTTTTGTTCTCTTTCTCTTCATTTATTGTTCATTAATTTATTTTATACTTGTCATTTTACATGACTACGCGGGAGAAATGCAATTCGCTTTCTGGGTATCCACATCAAAGACGTAAGTTTTTGGTTTTCTCTAACCTTTTATCATATGAATTATTCATATATCTCTATATTTGCGATCAGGTGCAATCACCAATGGATATTTTAAATGCGAGCCGTTTGATTTTTTACGGTGTCGGGGCTTTTGAATTTGCTATGGATGTGCTTAACAAGACAGGGTTTGCTTCTCATAAAAGTTTTATGAGAAGTAAACCCTGTCTTGTGTACTTACGCGGCGTATGGATGATCTCTCCGTCGATGAAGACAGATAACAAAACACAAAAAATCTGTGTTTAGTAGTGTTTGATTGTTGACACTGCCCATCTTTGTTCAGACTCCACATCACAAAAATACAAATATTTTGTTCCTTCTAAAACCGTGACACTTATCATAGAAACAAAACACATAAAAGTTTGACAAAAATGCCCCCCACAACTAATAGAAAGTAATTCCATTTTATTTACTAAATTTGGTTTATTTTAATTTAATAATTATAATTTAAATTTATATTACTAATAATATATTTTTATGAAATATTTTATTTAATAAATTTATTTTATTTATATTTTCTTATTTTAATTTAATAATTTAATATTTTATAATTTGAATTTATATGACTAATAATATATTTTTATGAAATATTTAATTTACTAAATTTATTTTATTTATATT
>JAOTJB010037436.1:0-10139 GCA_027123815.1 Erythroxylum minutifolium
GGTTTGATAGAGATAGAATAATGTCTGGAAGTGAGTCACCCAAATTAAGCCATTGACATTTCATGTTGATATATTCCTATATATCTTTATTTAAGGAGTATTCAAAGAAGAGATGGTTCCTTGTTTAGTGATGTAGCTATTGACATGTATAAGATTATTCCATAAAATTCTTCTTTAAAAACCAAAATTACTTATATATATAAAGGATATATTGAGGTTAGTGTGTTCCTTCAAGAACGATGCATTCTAATGCATGGCTTGTTCATTGACTTCTAGCATATCCATTTAGATTTCATTGAATCTATAGCACACAATAATTCTTCCAAAGGCATGGTGAGCATGGTTCATGAGTATTTTCCAGTATGACCCCATATTGCTTAACTTGTCAAGGTTCTCAATTCAAATTTTTGTTTCAAGAAGGTCAATTATGAGAGGCTTTCTCTTATGAAAAAATTTTTGAGGCTGCAAGCTTGGACGGACAATTTATTCCTTTTACATTCTAAGTTATAATAGACATATTATAAAGGAATATTTTTGGAGCTTTTACCTTTTCTACTCTAGGATTTCCTTAGGATTACACTATGAAAGATGTCATTTAAAGCTATTCTAGATATGTCTTTTTGTTTATCCATTTGTCATTCGGTGCTGTACTTTTGGGAGATTCACATTCAATAACTATTTGGACAGATTCAACTACTAGAGAAGAGGTAGGAAGTGTCAAGTGTCACACTTAAGTTAGAGTTAGGAGGTATGATAGAGGTTAAAATGTTGGAAGTCATATCCATTTGAGGACTATGCATGTTTGGTTTGTGCATTTGTTCATCACCCACATCAGTATAGGAATTACTATTGGTTTCCAAGGCTGAGACATCAGAGGGGGCTTCCACTACAGATATAGTGAAATCTACTCCATTCATATAAGTTGGAGCTATTGTTTGTTTAGATGTTATTTTCAGTGTTATAGCTGCCGTAGTAATAGAAACCTTAAAAACATGAAATTCAAAACAATGAGTTTCTTCTTCAAGCCTTATTAATTCTTGATATGATATAGTTTAAAAAAACTTCCTTGTTGCCTTCCACAATTTGTTTTGTGGTTTTGGGGTAGGGGAGGGGGCACTCCAATGGTAGGAGATAGCAATGTTATCTTCCTATAGTTTGTTATCATTACCAAGATGAATGATAAGAATCTCATTGGGAAGTTCTTTGGAAAGGTCAATGATTACGCAGATTCTTCCATATCTAATAGGTTTCTTTATAGCAGTAGGTTCGTCTATGCATAATGGCTTAGTGATGTAGCTAGCTAAGGAGCTTAATCCTTAGGTAGTCCAGTATTCAAGGGGAATGTTATGAAAATTAATCCAAAGAGTTAAGCTTTTAATCTTGATAGATTCTAGTTCCAAGTTTGGCTACCATATTTATGGAAAGATTGGTTGGTTTCTAAAGTATCAAGGGCCTTCTTCAAGAACTCTGTGAGTAGCTACAGTAGAAGAGAAATTGAAGAGGATCAAGTTATCCTTTAAGAGAACAACATCTTTAAGTCCTCTGGTTTTCTAGTGTTTGTTTACAAATTTGGCTATCAATGGGAAAGCTGGTTAATTGAAGAAGAAGCCAACTATTGTAGCTTTCGAGCTATTTGCACCTTCCTCCAAAACTTCAACATCATGGCATACAATAAGCTTACCGTTGATTAGGGCTTGGTTATACGTAAGTTTTAATTATTAACCCTCGATAATTCGCAAGCACACGGTTTGTTAGCGTAGTACCAAAGGTGTCTATCCCACGAGGAGGGAACTAATCTAATCCTAAAATCCAAGGTTAAAAATAAATAACATAAATTCTAGATGCAATGAAACTAATACAAGAATTTAATTCAGTCAATCAAATTAAGAATCAAACATGAAAATAATAATTCTTATGCAATTTGCAACACACTCAAGAATCAACCAAAGGAAATTATCAATTGAGAGAAAGGGAATTGTACCTAACCTTGATGTTAATATAACTGATTATGAATTATTGGATTGATAGTTCTAGACTATCCTAGGGTTGATTACTCTCTTTCAAGTTATAACCATTAACCTAAATCATAAACCCTGATTAGATTATGGAGATTGCAATCTCTTGATTCACAACCTAATATATAAGTTATTTTAGATCATTTTCAAATTAAAACCTATAACTTCGGTATAAAACGATGGTGTTATCATGTATTACAAAATTTTTAGAATTCTACTTATAAATTGTTGACAATCGTGTGTAAGTTCTTCCATCAACTCCTTTAGCTCCAGGATAAAGGTCGCCTCCTTCATCCACAATGTTTACCCCTAATATCTTTATCAGTATAGGGGTGGTAGATGGTGTGGCTGTAACACACTATTCCCAATTGACATATACACATGTGTCCATCGAATACACGTGTACATGCCTGTCAAAAATGACATGTTAACTATTTCACCTTCACTATACATAACATGGCATCATACACTAAATCATCAATCACACGTTTTCTAAACCCAAAATGTTATCACATTATAACAAAACCATAATGTACATTGCTTCATATAGTACAATATCAACCATGTTTATATAACATTGTCCTATGAATATAAACAACTCAATATACACCGAATAATATACACTCAAAAGAAACAACTATGTCCTCAAACCTAGTTGACTGACCTTTGAACCAAATCTAACTATAACAATTGTACAAAATATGCTTCTACAGAGTTTTAGAAGCTAGGTCGTCTCACTCTCGAACTTGAAAAGCAACAGTGCAATTTTGATGAGTTTTGCGAACTCAACATAATAACCATCCTCGATGGTTCACTCATGTCATAAAACAAGATCAATTTTAATATGTAATCATACAGTTCAAATCCACTTGACAAGTATCAAACACTATCACAAATAAATCATTTCTCAGTTAAACAGGTCAATCATATAACGACATTCACACAGATTTGCAAATCATTCAATGAATTTAAATTATATGCGGATGCGATATGTATAAGACTCACATTTATTTTTATATTGTTGTGATCGTGTGCTTTTACAATATCCCGAATTTTTGAGCTCAGTTAGTCGATTTGTGCCTTATTGATCACAATGAGCCATAGACTCGAACCATATATTCGAGAGCTTAAAGCTCTTATCAGTAACAGTATCAGTAGCAACACCAGTCACAACTCCTTTATATTACATATATCAGAATGAAGTGCATGCCATAATTTAGTCATCAAAATCAATCACTTTCATTTTCATGTAATATAATAGTATATTGGTCCCAGTATCAATTACAGTAACAATCACAGTAGCAGTGGTTATCAGACTAAGTTTGGCATTAAACTTTTCAGTTGAGAATCAGAAAATCATTTAGGCAGACGCAATCACATTCAATCAGCACTTCCAATATCATTCTCATGCATCAAAACGCCTCGGACAAATATTATTTGGAATCTAGTACACAATCAGTACAATTCAGTACAGTTCAATAAGATAGCAATACAGTTCAATAATGTACAAAACAATAAGGTGATACCATTTTAGGTTACTCACAAATTACTCTAGAAAGTTATTGCCTTGAAGTTCTGGTAATGTCTGGATGATGGCGCTCAATGTGCTCCTCTATAACATATAATACACACATATAAAATTTTGCACAATTATGAATTCATTTATGCATATTCATGTATATAGAATAAGTACAATGCATATTCATGACAATTCTGGGTAACAATATTCTTGTCACAAAACTCATTGATATATCAATACACAATTAATCAATTTAGATTTGTCTAAACATACTTTCGGTTCCACTTTTCATGATTATTATCATAAGGAAATTGAAGTAATTTGATAAAAAAAATTTCTAGAAAATTATTCTCCCATTTCTTAAGTTTCTAATGACACTAAGATCATCCAATTTGATTCAGTATTCTATGAGTTATGCTCAAAAACCACAAACTGTGTACATTTGAAAGTTTGGCTAGAGCATGATCATGTAGTCAACTTGTACAACTCATATCTCTCAATTCCAATATCAAAAAATTACAAAATTTATACAAATTTAAAGCTAAGAGAGCAAGCTACAACATTTATGAAGACAACTTAGTCTAATTCAGCCTACATCAATACAATTTATTCAATAATTACAAGATATGATTTCTGTCCCTGGTAGTGCTACAGCCAAAGCCAAGATTCAGTTTCATGCCAATTTTGAAAGTCTTCGAGACAGAATTAAAATTAGACTTCTTCAAGAAATTTGTAGACATAAATCTTAAGTTTAATTTTAATTAAGAATAAACTCATTTAGAAATCTACAGATCAAGATATTATCAAAATATTGAAGCATATTCAATGAAAATTCTCCAGTTCATAACATTCCAAAACATTTCCTCACTTTCATCCAATCAATCTTTTTCAAATCAATTCAGATGACTCTAAATTTTTATGGACAGGAAAAAAAATGTCTTAGGAGTCTATTGGTTCAAGTTTCAAGTCCTTTGGAGGTCAGGAGACAAAGTTATAACAAAATGAGTGAAAGATGTTCAAAACAGTCTTTCTATAGTAACCTTTGGTGCAACTCCTCTTCACTTCTCTCTCTAAAACACAAGTCTTCTTTTTCTTCTTCATCGAAACCTAGTTCTTCTTCTTCTTCCATTTTTTTTCCAACTCATACATATATCATCTATACTACTTCCTTTTCAGCTCAACAAAATACAATGAATCAAAATCCAAAATTCAAACTTAAACATAAAAAAACATATATCATTCACGCAAATTACAACTTTTCTGCACTTTCTTACTTCCATCTTCATCAATTCTTACACTTCATTTAAATCATTTCTGTATCACAACCTCATCAAATCCTTAGTCTTTAGCATTAACTCATTTAAATTCATTTCTATAAACACTTAATAGATTCACGTATGCCAACAATAAAAACAGAGTATATTTATAAAGCAACTTGCATGAAGTATCTGCACTCTTCCTAAGCACGGTTTCAGTGATTGTTCAAGCTCAAAGTTCACTTCAACTCCATCTTATAACATAACAATCATTAAATATACAGAAGCCACACATGCAAGATCAAAACCTAAAATTATACATGGTGGCTATTCATTTTTTTCTGCATTTATTTTTCCATCAACACAATCACTTCTTTTAACTCATCTTATTACTATCACCGATTTGCTTCATACACAACACATGCATGTATTCATTTCTAAACTGTAAAACATCATCAACCTCATTCACAAAACCCAAAAACTTAAACTTCACTTCCTTAGTTTTCAAAAAAATCACCACCAGTGAGAGTGAAGATTAAGGTTTGGTGAAGAACAAAGCAAAACCAAAGAACAAACAAGGAGCTACAGAATTTTGCCTTCCACAACTCGTGATTACGTGCTTTAATATCCTAATGACATATGGCCCCATTGCATGTGGGCCATTTGTCATCCATATAGAAGTGCTACATGTTAAAATACCATTTGTTTATTTTTTTTCCTAGTCAAAAATCCAAAATACCATAAATTTTAGAAATTTTCCTAAAATTCACCAAAATTTTCAAAATAATATTAATAGTCTCCAATTCAATTTTCACCACAAATAATCTTCGATTCACATTTTAATCGCATTTATAAATCAATTATACTAGGAAAATGTCAATGAATGCATGTACAATTATTTTTAATGCATATCAACACAATTCAAATATTTAATTATGTCATATGATGCATGAAATACATTTCTAATTTCTCACAGTACACTTAATTCACTATTCTAGGGTCTAGCCCCGAACATAGGATGTTATAGAACTTATGATTTGTTTTCATATTTTGAACATGAAGGAGGAAAAAGGGTTGTTCAAGAAGTCGAAAAGGATTTTTTTGTACTAGCCTCACCAATTCTATCATCTTAACCATCATCAACCATAACTTGATCAATCAATGTGGGACCTCGAGGATATTGAAGACTTGACAAATTTTATAATAATCTTAACTTGTTTTGTCTACTTACATATATTAAGTTTTCAAATTTAAGGATGTAACAAGAATGACAACTTGATTCATGTGATGAATGTAGAAATTCAAGTCATCAAAAGGGATGATATAAGAGAACTTATTTCTCTTTATAAGTGATCATGTGATTGAAGTCAAATGGATTTACAAAAAGAAGAAAAATGCCAAAGGTGAAGTGGGGAGAAACAAGGCAAAGCTTATTGTCAAAGGATATAAGAAAAAGACAAACATTAATTATGAAGATATATTTGCCCCACAAAATCATTGGAGGGTTTATCAATTGAATGTCATATCCACTTTCTTTAATGGTTATTTAGAGAAAGAACTCTGTATTTAACAACTAAAGAGATATGTAATTGAAGGCCAAGAAGAAACAATGTTAAAGTTAAAAAAAGACATTATATGCACTTAAACAAGCATTAAGAGATTGAAATAGTTGAATCAACAATTATTTCTAGGAGAATATTTTACTAGATACTTATACAAATATTCTTTATGATAAAAAGGTTAAAGATGATTTGTTATTTGTTTGTATCTATGTAAATGATATTATCTTCATAAGCAATAATAAGAAGATATTTGAAGAGTTCAAGAACTTTATAACCTAAAAGTTTGAGATAAGTGACATGAAATTGATGTCCTACTAAATGAAAATTGAGGTAAAGCAAGTGGAGAATATGCAGAGAGATACTTAAGAAATTTAAGTTTTTAGACAATAAGTAAGTTAACAATCTTATACAATGTGGGACAAAGTTATCCAAGTTTAATGGTAAGAAAGTGTAGATCCATATTTGTCCAAAAATCTTAGGAAGCTTGAGGTGCTCAACTTATACGAGACTAAATATTTTATTTGTAGTTGGACTTGCTAGTTGATTTATAAAGAAGGAGTCTAAGTTTACTCGAAGAAAGTCAAGAGAATTCCTTGATATTTCAAATGTATAATTGACTATGACACATTTTAGTGATCTTTCATTAACTTTAATTTAACAGATTATTTTGATAGTGATTTTAACAGAGATCTTGATGATATAAAAAAATACTATAGGGCTTATTTTAGTTGAGAAGGTTGTTGGCAAATTTTGATGATTGATAATAAATCCACTCAACTCTTAGTAAAGAATCCAGTGTTCCATAATAAGAGCAATTACATTAACACAATATTTCATTTATTCGAGGATGCGTTGCTAAGAAAGAGATTAGGTTAGAGTTTGTGAAGACCATTCATTGAGTTGATGATGTTTTAATATAGCTCTTTAATTGTAATTTTTTAAAGTTACAAATAATATTTGGAGTTATACAAAAATTAAGTTTAATGGGTGTTAGAAATGAATTTGACTTCTAAAATTATGTGGATTAATAATTTTTAATATAAATTCTATTATGTTACAAAAAAACACTTCTTTACATTTTAACATTAAATAATTTTAAATTAATTAGTTTAAAACATTGACATTATTAATAACTATATAATATTTTATTTTACACTAGAGATATAAAAATAAAATTTTTTTGAAAGAATATTCTCACTTTTATACAAATAGTTTATTATTTTTTCTACATACCACCTCCATAAAAAAAGTTTCTTTGAAGTTATCTACTAAGTGCATGACTCGATCATGGTAGAGATTTTAAGTCCTCTACTTAGAGGTGCTGTTGCACTTAGTATCAAGAAAGAAGAAATTGACATTTTGTATGAGCATATGTGAGATATGAGAAGGGACACCCAACCATCCTAGAAATTGGTAACCGAACCATCCTGGAAAATGGCAAGTATATAGAAAATGATGAATCCAACTGCTCCATGCAAGAAAGCAACTGCTCTATTAGCACACCAAGGCAAACCATACCAACCTCTGATTGTGACTATAATATTTTTACGTGGAAAAGTCGTATTGTAATGACATAATGAATTGTTATTAAGTGATTATAATAAATGATAGTTTTTTTTCTAAATAACAAATTCAATCAGTATATATTATTGCATTCATAAGCCTTTTGTCCCGTTGGTCGTAACTCAAGCAAATTACGGTCGTAACTTAACTTGTACGGTTGTTCAAATTCTAAAAAATCAGAAGACGAAGAAGAATTATAGTTGGTGATGAAATTTGATACATGTTTATATAAAGCGAGCTTATGGATACAATAAATGATATTGAAAAGCAGAAGAAAAAAGTTACAGTTTATTGTGAAATCAAGAGATTAGCAAAGTAAACATCCACGTCGCTAGAAGAATTTACATTATTATAAGGAGAAAATCCAAAGACCATTTTTTCCATTGATGACCTTGAGATAATAGGGCATTGGGCATTTTTTAAAATCACTGCCAATCCCCTTTCTTTTAATATCTCTTATTTAAGAATTTCAATTTCAATTTTAAATTAATATTCTTTATCCCCAGTCATCTCTGCATTTTCTCTGTCATTCTATAATTCCTAATTATGTTATAGAATGACAGACGAAAATATCACATAATTTATCCATCTCTCAATTTGTTTAGCTCAATAATGTAATCGTCTATAAAACTAGCACAATTTGAAGTAGTTGAGATTTGAGAATCTGGGTATTACAAGTTGTAGGGGTGGCACTGAGAGATAAGAAGGTGAGAGAGGTTCCTTCTTTAGTGTTGAAAAGAAGGAGAATATGCGAAAATTTTTGTGTTTGTGAGAACGAAGATGAAGAGGTGGACGACGTAGGACGACGAGAGAGGCTCCTTCTTTAGTGTTGAAAAGAAGGAAAATGTGCTAAAATTTTTTGTTTTGTGAGAATGAAGACGAAGAGATGGACGACGTCGGTTGGTAATGAATCATTTTACACCCATAAGGGATATTGCAGTAATTGTTCTTTCAATAACTACCAAAGGTAGTTAAGTTTTTTAAATGTAGCAAAAGAATGAAAAGGATAGTAACTCTACGAGTGTTTCTTCCTCTGCATTGCTTTTTCATATGAAGAAAAAAAAGAGTAAAAGATCTGTAAAAAAATTCTTTAACCGGTGAAAATACAACAATAATCCAAGTATGTAATTATTTGTTATTTATGCATATGTAAAGATCTTGTCTACGTGATTATGTTCTTTCTTATTAATCTAACATTGCTATCAGAGCATTAGTTTGTTTTTATATATGCATACTTACAATTTTAGAAAGACCCATCGCATGCTCCACTTTGGTTTGCAAATTATTTCTAGAATTATGTTGTTTTGTTTTTTAGACTCTAGTAAACAACAATAATTAATGTATGTATCCATACGAATCTAGTTTGTGTATTCTCTCTCTAGAAGTTTTTTTTCTCCCTCTTGCATTTGTTTCTCGGGAAATTAAAAAACAAATGTTTTTTTGTTGTTGCCGCGTGGTTTGGTTTTGACGCAAGATACTCACTGTTGTCTCTGAGATGCCAAACTCTGCAGAAAAGTTGATTTCTTTCCGTTCTTTGGTATTTCTACTTATTAAAATTCCTATTCTCCATGGATTTCAATTTCCAGTTCTTGGTTATCTTTCAAGAAGAAACACTCCTGTTTCATTTGCTTATATAATCACACAAACTAAAGGTGAATTTTTGTTATTGCGTTGTTGATGAAAATCGATTAAAAAAAAGCCAACAAAACGTAGAGAAGAGGAGGAAGACAACTCTTCTTCTAACCACACAACAATGCACGTGGCCTTTTTTTAGAAGTTATATGTTTTGTTAAAGAATGACTTAAACAAATGTCTTTTATGTTTTGTCCCATGTGAACAAAACTACTGTCATTCAAAGTCCAAACAATAAGGACTAAAATCACTTGAAATTTTAATAGTTGTTGGATATATGTACCATATTAACCAAGAATGGGTTAAGACTTTGAGCTTTGAGATCCAATATGATAATAAGTTTGTGATAGTTTTGGCTTACACAAACTAATTAATTAAGTTACATTAGTTTCTACTTCTAATAAATTAGTTTAATTTTCATCTAATTTGTTTAGTTTAAATAAACTTAGAAATAAGTTTATTTTTGTTGAATTAAAATTAGACATATGTTTTCTAATTAAATTAATACTAATTTGTTTAGTTGAAATTAGATAAGAGTTTCATTAGAAATTAGTTTCTAATTAAACTAAGATAAATTGATTAGTTCAATTAT
>JAOTJB010037446.1:0-10137 GCA_027123815.1 Erythroxylum minutifolium
GGTCTTCGCCTGTGGACGGGAAGGGAAAACGGGGGTGAGCTCGACGGCTCGTGGGTAACACATTAATAACTAAGATTTAGCACAAAAACCTTTCATTTCATTTTCAATGCAATTTATCAAAATATGCAACATCTTATTCCATAAGTTTTCAACTCATCAAGCAAATCACAAATTTTACATAACGAACACATACAAAGAATCACATTTCAAAAGTCACATAATCACATAAAAAATGGTTCGGGTGGATCCAAAACAGAACGTACTACACATTCCCGCGACCAACTTGATTTTTTAACTGTGAATCAATTAATTTAGATTCTAATAATATACATGTTTCCCATACATCGCTATATATATGTATATTACTTACAAAAGAATCTTGGTACCTTATAGCTAGTACACTGCATGCTACTTATAGCAGCCTGCGGATCATCATCCATCTTGAGCTTGACGGCTTGCCCGTGCGTAGAGTACTCCGTCCATTTATTTACTGAAGGAAAAGAAAGATCTATTACTATCTGTCTTCTTGGTACCTTATAACTAGTTTAATTATGCTCATACATATAAAACCAAACTCTATTCTTTTATTAATAATAAATATTTTCATTACAAAAAGTAACTGGAAGGAAATTAAGTTATAAGTAAATACACTTGCTTTTTAGGGAACTATATTTACATAACTCCAACATTAAGTCGAGTAACTAAAAATGTAATATCTCAATTAATGATCAACCCATAACCTATTTAGTTCTGAAGTGTTCTAATGAACAACCAAGTTCTCACACGGTATTTCTCTCCATATGAATTACTGATTTGATTAATCATGTGATCGATTAAGTCACTTAAATCTCATTAATCTAGCCCAATCATTTTTAATTCAATTAACCCTCTCAGTTTGTTACCGAAACACACAAGCACTGCAATTGATCATAACACCTAATTAGTCAACACAAATGATAACTAGATTAACATTGAATTAATTTAAGATCCCTAAAGAGTTTAAAACATGATCCAATCCAAACCCATCTTCATCATAGCATTCAGCATATACATTCAAAAAAATAACAAGATGAAATGAAGACTTCATTTAAAACATAACGAGATGGTCCAAGAATGTAGCAGCTGTAGCAGCCCAGTCCTCTATATTCTTTTCTTCCTCTTCTCTCCTCTTTCTTAAAGGTTTTTCAAATGTAGCAAAATGAAGGCTTC
Source organism: Erythroxylum minutifolium (assembly GCA_027123815.1). Lineage (NCBI taxonomy): Eukaryota > Viridiplantae > Streptophyta > Magnoliopsida > Malpighiales > Erythroxylaceae > Erythroxylum > Erythroxylum minutifolium. The sequence continues at coordinate 1,210 of JAOTJB010037446.1, forward strand.
CTTTAGGGTTTCATCATAATTCCTTTTATAGGCTTTTCTAATTAGGGCAACCTTAAGTTCTTTTTTGGGTTCAAAAGGTCTGAAAAATCCCTCGAAATCTTAAAACTGGAAACATCCCCACATCTGTCTGAGCATAGGCCATGGTCGTGGCCTTTAGTGGCACAATTTTGCTTGGGATTTTGGCTTTCTGTCACCAATATGGTAGATTATGCCACGATCGTGGCTCCTTGCACTTGCTTCTATCAATTGGGTTAGCTCCCAAATCTTCTGCAAATCTTCTCCATTTTCTACTTTCTACCCTAAAGCACTAGCAAACTCATCAAGGCACCTCAATTATGTAAAATTGAAGCTCAAAAGTATCCTCTGACTTGCAAAACATTTAAAACATAAATATCTACTAACTAACACAATTCTAACCTAAACACACACTAAACAATCAAATTAACAACTGAATACAAACTAAACTACCCATAAAAACATGATGCAATCTATAATTATCAACATCCCCACACTTAAAGCTTTGCTTCTCCTCAAGCAAAAACAAAATAAGCAAAACAAAATAAGTAAAACGCAATATACACACAAGTACAATAATGAGGCGACGACATCAAACTTCACAAAACAAATTTGACTTTAAACACTATCCCTCAAGTTGTCCTAACTTATTAACATGCAAAATTTGCATCTAAGTACCTTATACTAAATATACAACTAATTCAAACTTTAATGTTAAGTTTATTCACCCCTACCACTTGCACACAAACATTGATCTTCATTCGAGCAATAAAAAATGTAACTATCCCTAACTAAGTTTTCATGAAAATTCAAGCTTTTCACAAAGATAGGTAGACTTGTGTAACAAAAACATAAACTTAGCCTTTTTACGCAAAGGAAAATATTTGTGATGAACGTCGATTTGATTACTCACTAGGTCATATTTTTATTAAGCGGCTTGGTTCAAATATAATTATAGCCTTTTGACGTGAAGGCACACATTTGTGATGTATGTTGATTCGTTTACTAAGCTACTCAAATTTTCAGTTAGCTACTAGCTCTATTCATAACCCAAAAGCCAGTAGAAATAGTTTATTGATTACTATTTACACGTTTTTTTATTTTTTAATTATTACCTACCTCATTTCTTTAGCTAGTAATTTTCATGAAAAGGTACTAATGATGCTACTTATTTGATTGGCCTAAGATTATAAATGAATGTGACAAATTCCTAGAGTGAATAAACTAACATCGTATCCTAATTAACCTGCGTATTTAGCCAAAGTAACCTAGATCACTAATTTCACAAGCTAATAAATCTTCACAACCTAAAAGACTATGTTCAAAGTTAAACTAATTTCGTTAAGTCCTAGCCGTTGGCACATTCACACAAATTACATCATGCACCCTAAAACAAACTAACATGAAAAATTCACATCTAAAATAATTAATATAATTATAACCTAAACAAACACTAAACAATTAAATTAACAACTAAACACAAACTAAGCTACCCACAAAAACATGATGCAATCTACATCTATCATTCTTTTTTTGGTGATGGTTTGTTCTTTTCATTAGCCCTTGGTATTTCTTATATTAACTTCTATTTAGAGCTCTCTTTTTATCTTACTTCCTTTCCTCCACTCTTACCCCTTGTAAAGCCTTTTTAAAGCTTTGTTGCTAATGTATTTAAACCTTTAAGCTCAGGTCCTATCTATTATGCTTTAACTCTTCGATCATCCTTCCTTGCTTATATTGTTTCCTCTCATGGTTCTTAAATTATTGCACCTCCCTCCGTTTTAGATTCCAAGATATCTTACTATCAAGTAGTTAGTGAGGATCACCCTTTACGAAGCTAAGGTACCTCCCCCTTTCATTATGTGAAAGGTATTCTATAGTATCTCCTCTACTATAATTTCTTAAAGTTAGATCCTTTAAATAGCCTGGCACTCTAGTAGGGTTTGTTGTTTACAAGGGAGTAGTTTTTAGTTAAATACAAATATGAGCATATGTAAATTAGAAGAAAATGGGTTTGGAAATTACACTCTTTTATAAAGAGGATCTTTTTCTCTTTAATTTTAATAATAAATCCAAAGTTCTAAAGATACTAGAGTCTAGACCATAGAATATTAATGGTAAATCTATGTTTTTAAACATATGGAATCAATGAATAAAGTTAGAAAGGCTAAAAATAAAACTTTTACCCATTTAGGTTAGCTATCATAACATTCCACTTAAATTCTGAGATAATATTTAGCTAGCTTATTAGTTACAACAATTTATCTTTTGTAAAAAATAATAACCCTAAGGAGAATATGATATGCTAGAATATACATTGAGATTGAAATCGAAGAGTTTCTAGATATAAAGAAAATAATGAAGTTAGATGAAGAAAAAAAACGTAAAAGAAGCATATGTTCTCTTAAGCTATTAATAAAAGCTACCATACATTAGAAATTAAAAGAATGGAGACTTACATATAAGCTTTTAAAATGTGTGAGTATAATTAGATTATGAGTTGTAAATGTTTTAAGTCATAATAGGAGCATATAAGAAAAACTTAATTAATAATGATGATATTAAGAATCTAACTAAGATGGATGCTACCTTTTACATTTCAATTATGCTTGTTCTAGCAATAGACAAGGAAATCCCAATACAAATAACAATGATGATGGTTTTGTAACCTCCATCATGAAGAAGCCTAGAAAGAAAACTAAGAAGAACGATTTTATAGGCTCCTCTACTTCTGCTTAGTTTATATTATAACTTAGAACATGACTAAAAAGCCTATTTTATTAGGTCAACTAAAGTCTAAAATAAAAACCAACTAGATCATGGTACTTTATTCTTTCATCAATCTCCACTCCTTGGCTTGTATTGAAAGAAAACATATCGTTCACAAGATATAAAGAAAATAATTTTTATCCTAGATGTTAATAAAGCTCCTAGACAAGATGGACTAAATGGATTCCTTTTTTTAGGACTCATAAAGAATAATAGGGAACTCATTAGCCTTTATTATCTTGGAATTCTTCACCACGGGTAAACTACTCAAGGAGCTCAACAAAGCCTACATTTTTTTGTTCCAAAAATTCATATTCCTACAACACTATAGGATTTTAAGTTAATTTCATGCTAAAATGTAATATATAGGATCATTTTTAAGATTCTAGCTTTAGGCCTCATAAAGATTCTAAAAACAATTATCAGTCTAAGTTAAAGAGCAATCATTTAATGGAATATATAGGTCATAAATTCTTAATTTCTAGAGAAAGTTTAAAGAATTATCGTAGAAAGGTAAGCACTAAAAGTTACTTACTAATAAATTTCTATAAATATTTTAATTTTATCAATTGGAGATTCCTTTCTTAAATTATAGATGCATTTGACATTCCATCTTAACTTATCCAGTTGACTGAAAAAATTGTTATAACAACATATTTTAGCATTTTGGTAAATTATGATGTCACTTAATTAATCAAAGAAGTTAAGGGATTTTCTCCCCCTACCTTTTCAACCTATACATTGAAGCTCTAACCAAACTAATTACCAATAACCTTGATTTAGAAAGAAATTTAAGTTAACATTTCAATTAAAAAAACCGCAAGTTGTTTAATATTTCGTTTTTAGATGCATACTATAGTTTTTCAATGTTAATGCAAATTCCATTAAGCTTTCTATCAACTCACTACAAGTCTTTAACAGCTTATCAGGATTTTTTATTAACTACAATAAGAGTAGCCTTTATATCTTTTTAGGAACATCATAAATAAATTGGTACATCAGATGGAAGCTAAGCTCTAACAACCCCTCTAAAGAACCTTGGCATACCTTTAAACATTGCAAAAATTTTATTCAAAGATTCCTAACCTTTATTTGATGTTCCTCCATCAAAATATTAGGTTCTAAAATAAAAAACATTTATATTTTCTTAGGATAATGAAACTAATCATATAAGTACTTAAAGCCTAAAGCTCTTATCTGTTTCTCCTCACTATCTTAACAAAATCAACTAAAAGAATCCTTAAGAAATTATTATAGAATGATAAAGAGAAAGAAGCTGGAAATTTAAAGACCAAATAGGATGATATTTGCATGCCAAAAGCATAAAGTAGGTAGTTATTATATCATTTAAGAGAATGAATTTAGTCCTTCTAGCTAAGAGAATATAGAAGTTTCATAAATATTAGAAATCCCTCTAAGTTCAATCTTCGTGTAACCTACCACTGCAGCAAGTTCTAAATCATGAACTGAATAGTTAAACTCATAAGACCTTAACTATCTCGATGCATATGCAATCAGTCTATCATACTGCATCAAAACACATCATAACCCCTGGTGTGAAGCATCACTATATACTACATATCCTCTAGATCTAGATGGAATAGCTAACACCGGTATTGTAGTTAATCAGTGTTTTAAATCCTCAAACTCTTTTGGCATTCATCAACCCATCTGAATGGTACATTCTTCCTCAGAAACTTTGTAAAGGGGTTAACATCAAAGAAAACCCCTCGACAAACCTTCTGTAATAACTTGCTAATCTAAGAAAAGTCTGAATCTCAGACACATTTCTTAGGGCTTCCCACTTCATCAATACCTCAACTTTCTTTTAGTCTACCTGTATGCCCTGACCTAAGAATACCACTTGATCAAGCTAGAATTCATACATACTGAACTTTACATATAATTGTTTTTCCCTCATTATCTATAAGACTAACCTCAAATGCTTAGAATGTTCCTCTCTACTCTTCAAATGCACCAAAATATCATCTATGAATACAATCAAAAAATGATTTAAGTAAGGGTGGAACACTTTATTCATCAATGTCATGAAAGCTACCGAAGCATTTATTAACCTTAAAGGCATCACCAAAAACTCAAAGTGCCCATATCTGGTCCTGAATGCACTCTTTGGCACATCAGCTTCTGCTATCTTCAACTAATAGCACCCTGATCTCAAATCCAATTTAATAATCACATGAGCTCCCTATAACTGATCAAGTAAATCATCTATCCTTGGTAAAGGATACTTGTTCTTCAATGTCTCCTGATTTAATTGCTTATAATCAATACACAATACCAAAGTCCCATCTTTTTTTTTCACAAACAAAACTAGAGCTCCCTAAGGTGACACGCTAGGTTTGATAAAACCCTTATCCAACAACTCCTGTAACTGGGTCTTAATTCCTTATGTTCCACAAGTGTCATTCTATACGGAGGAATAGATATAGGGGCAATACCTGTAACTAAGTCAATAGTGAACTCTGTCTCCCTATTTGGGGGTAAACATGGTAATTCAATAAGGAACACATCTAGAAAATCCCTAACAACTGGAATATTCTGAATTTTCTGTTCATTCCAGGTATCAGTCACATAGGCTAAGTAAGCCTCACATCTACTTCGAATCATTCTGAGAGCACTCATTGAGGAAATCAACCTAGCTAGCACTACTTGACTAACACCTCGAAATATCACTCTTAGTTGATTAGGAAACTTGAGGATGACTTCCTTTGTGTAAAAGTTCATAACAGCTTTATATATAGTAAGCCAGTCCATACCTAAAATGAGATCTATCTCCTTTAACTATAATACTATCAAATTAGCTTCTAACTCTACCTAATCAATTTGAATAATACACTCTTTACAGACTTCCCCAATCACTGTAGTACTACCTACTAGAGTACTCACCTTTAGGCCAAATTTCATCATCTCTCTCTGACAATGCAGTTTAGATGCTAGATGTGATGTGATGAACGAACGTGTGGATCCTAGATCTAACAATGCAAATGACTTAAATTGAAAGACATGTAACACACCTACAACAACATTTGGGGAGTTTCGTGCCTACCGTCTAGTGATAGCAAAGATTTTAGCCTGAGACTATGGCTAGTTACTTCGTACCTCAGTCCTGACATTAGGACCTACTGAACTTGTTCTACCTCTACCTCTACCTCTTTGTCCTACTCTACTAGCTCTACTTTATTGGATAGTCGTCTCAATCACTGATCCCCCTCTCACTCCAAGCTATGGTCCCAAAGTCACGGGATAGTCTCTAATTTGATGCTCAAAAGATCCACAATGAAAGCAAGTTCCAGATATCTTCCAACACTCCCCACCATGTTTCTTTCCAAAGTGCTCACAACTAGGCATCTGTTGTGTTTATCCTCCTGATACTTGGCCTCTACCTCTATCAACTTGTACAAAACCACCTCTTGGTCTAAACCTCGAATGTCTGGATCTAGTCTGTGATAGGAGTGATCTATTCTGGCATTTGCTAAATCTCCGACTAGAATCAACTTGGGACTCACTATGTCTCTTCATTATGTATTCCTTCCTATACTCTCCTTGTCCATCTTTTAATTGCTATTCAATTTGGATTAAGGCATTTCGCAGTTTAATCAAGCTACTCAAATTAGTAATGGCCAACCTCATTCTGATCTCCATATTCAGTCCATCCTTAAATTTCCTACACTTATCTTCCTCAATCAGAATCAAAGTAGAAGCATACCCCATTAACCCATTAAATTGTACCTCATACTTAGTTATATCAAGACTTCCCTTTTTCAGATCTAGAAACTCCTTTATCTTCCTATCTAAGTAGATCTTTGGTATATAGCTCTCCTTAAAAACCCTTAGGAATTCTTCTCATGTTAGTCTATTAGAACTGTCAGGAATAATGTTCCACTACTGATAAGCTGGACCTTGTAATAGCGAGACTGCATAGTCAAACCTCTCGTCAGACTTGCAGTCCATCTGACCAAACACCTGCTTAGTTCTTTCCAACCAACCTTCTACCTTCGTAGGGTCTGTACTTCTATAGAAGTCTACAACCCCTTGCTTCCTAAGTTTATCGTACCTCCTCTCTGTCTTCTTAAGAATTCTCGAAGACATTTGTTCAAATTGAGGTACTAGAGACTCTCTATTGGCTCCTATGGACTTAAGTTCAGCTGACTTTGTAACTCGATCTGCTATAGCGGATGTCCTACAACAATCAGTAAGGATGATCAATATATGAGTCTCTCACTATATATCATGTCTAAATGTTCTTATATGTCCCTGAGGATGCCAAACCATTCTCTGATACCAAAATTGTAACACACCACTACCATAGAGCATATACCCAAATATCCACAAGACATTCAAGAACATACCTTATGAAAATGGCATGTTAGAGTAATCACATCAACTTATTAAGGCATCATACAGAACATAAGTATTTCAAAATATCAAAACTCCTTATTTCATTCACAAAATGAAACTTACTTACATTGTCACTACATTTTATAATCCATGTTTACATATAACGTAACATTTGGGAGTTTAAAGTTCTATATAAAAAGTTTAACATGAAAAGAGAAGTTAAACAAAAGTATTATATATAAACTCCGCAAGTATCAGCTGACTAGACCTTTAAGCCATTCTTGTTTCCAAAATTGATAGTACTAGACTTCTATTATATCACCTTGGAAGCTAGGTCTCCCTTGTACTGGAAAATCAAAGTTACAATTTTGATAAGTTTGCAAACTCAGTGAGTGAACCATCATCGATGTGCTCACTTAAGTCAGAACACAAATATCACAACTATAAACCAAATTCACAAGTGCATTTCCCAATTCAGCAGATATATCACATTATTCACTATTGAATATCAAATCACAATATATATCATATCTCAACAATACATCATGAACTACAAACATTTCACATAATCATTTTAGAATAATCCAATCATTCATATCATCAACATGTACATAAACATTACATGTCACAATATCAACACAATTTAGTAATTCTTTGCAATTATTCATATGATGCATGTAGAAATATATATATATATATGTAAATACACGTATGACTCCTCTTTCATTTTTACTTTGTTGTGACCGAGTGCCCATTTACTGTCCTATATTCGTTGTAGATATCGAGTTCGTTTTATTTTTTATCCTGTATCCATTATGGATACCAGGCTCATTAATAACTAAGCCTATGGCTCTTTATGCACATTCGTAAGCTTTAAGCTCTTTTTCACACTAGTCACTACAATCATAACTCATTTATCTGATCATGCATAACAATGTGATGTAATGCATCAATTCACATAATATGCTATCAATAACATCCATTTAATGTGCCCAGTTATTTATCACATTCATCAGATCTGAGTCTGGTATTCAATATTAAGTTAAGTACATATTTTCCATATTCATATACAATTAGAAAGCACTTCCAATACAATCCCTAATATCAAACTCCTAGGAGCATTAATGTCCGGAATTATCACAATTATATCAATAACAGTTTAGTATTTAAAAGTTAATCAAAAACAATTCAGTCATAGTGAGAAAACATCTATGTTAACTCACAGTATGCTCCAAATAAACTATTACCTTGATGACCCGACAATATCTTGATGTTGATGATCAATTTATTCTTCTTTAGTTATGCAATACACATATATAGTTCACACATTACTAAGTTGATCAATCATATGAATATTCAATGATGCATATATATATGTGTCATGTTTAATGCATGCTCAATTGACCTTTCTGGGTATGTAACTATTTATAAATCTTGACCATTCAAACATCATATTTTGTATACTACCATTTTACAATCAGGTTTGTACTTTAAGTTAGTTTGATTTACTCCAAATTCATCAACCATACTTTACACTTGTCCTTGAACATTTTTATGATCAAAAGCCTCTTATAACACACATACAATTGTTACTTTAAATCTGGAATTTCAGCAAGCTAGACCTATATATTCACCAAACTTTTTCCAGCAATATATATTCATACATTTACCTAATTCTCATTCATAAATACCCCATTTTCTTCAGTGGTCATTCATCCATACCTTATACACATTACTCATGTCCTTAAGATCATGTTTGCATTAAAAGAACTCATTTATTCCTTT
>JAOTJB010037493.1:0-22334 GCA_027123815.1 Erythroxylum minutifolium
GTATTGGGCTAAGAAAATGCCCACTAAAGCTTTGTAAGAATGCATATTATGATATTAATGAAAGATATGCAGATTTCGTAGTATTTGTGTTATTTTGTTTCCAACGGATTTCCTTTGTGTGGTGTGTTGTAAATTGCCCATAAGGATAGATTTTGTGTGTACTGACTTTGAGGCAAATTCTGGACTGATGTGGGTCGAATTAGGTTAAGTAGTCTTCTTGAAAGATATAGAGGATTTTTATAGCTTTCCAATGATGTATCATGTACTATTTTTGGATGTGGAAGTTGAAAGATGTGGATTGTTGAAGTTTGGTACAGGTGCTGTCAAATTGCAAGTTTCTGGGCAGAAACTTTGAGTAAAATTTTGACCCTCATAGAGTTTAAAATTGTTCTTAGAGTCTTCTTAGAAGTTGTGGATTTTCTTTTTATCTTTCTGATGATATGAAGTATGAGATTTTTGGCCTATGGAGTGGAAAGTTATGTGTTTAGAAATTCTGATGCTGTTTAAGATGTTTTTAACGGGCAGTATCTTTGTAGTGGTTTTTAACGCTCTTAGAGACCAAATAGGTTTTTGCATCCTTCATGGAAGTTGTATAATTTCCTTTGAAATTTTTATTGATACCAAATTTACAAATTTCGGAATTCTGAATAACAAGTTATGGATTTTTGAAGATGGACTGTCATTTTTGAGGGGCTGGTCGCGAGCGCGCGCATCCAGCGTGCCTTGTGATCGCGAGTCGGTCTCACGAGAGCGGGCATGAGTTGGCCATGCAGCTCCTCGCGAACGCGAGTTGCTCGCGGTCGCGAGTGCGTGCATCCAGCGATCGCCTCACGATCGCGAGGGGGTCGCGAGTGCGAGCGTTTAGCCGCTCCTTACGATCGCGAGGGGTAGCGAATGCACGCATCTAGTGCTCGCTTCGCGTTTGCGAGGAGGTCGTGAGAGCGAGCATTTAGCCGCGTCTCTCGCGGCTGCGAGACGGTCGCAGTGCGACGTGGCCTATATCAATTTTTTGATTTTTCCTTTCTGGTTTTTGACCTCTCTCCGCTCTTTTAGCCATAACTTTTTCCCCCGACCACCGATTGACCTGATTTTTGAAGCGTTGGTTTTCTAAGACATTTTTCTACCTTTCCATTAAATTTATAAATCTTCGATATTATTTTTGAAATTATGGATTAAATCAAAGTGAAAGAAACGGAGGTAAGTGAAATGAGTTTGTTTTTGAGGTTTGACCTAGTGGGCAAGTCCTCCCTTGTGGGATGCGCGTCCAGATGTCACGTAGGATGTCGGACTCACAACTTGCTAGGGTGGGGTTCCAACAGTTAAGGCATCACTCCAAGATTGCTAAATTTATTTTGTATTTTAAGTTAGTTTATGAAAACTCAAGGCTTTAGCCGCATTTCAAGTATTACCAATCCATATATATTTTGTATTTTGGATTATGAAACCAATAGTGTATTTGGGTCTTGAAATGCCCATTAAAGCTTTGTAAAACTCTTTTCTTTTGAAGATTAATGAAATATATGTATGTTTTGCTCATGATTTTTCTAAGCTTCCACATTGCATTTTCAAGCATTTCATATTGGTAAAATCTGTATTTTGAATTCAGGTGAAAAACTATATTAATATGGGCTGATGTAGGCAAATTTGTCTTCTTGAAGTTGTAGTTTATCCTTTTAGCTTTCCAATGATATAAAGTATGTACTTTTTGGAGATCGGACTTGAAAGTTATGATTGTTACAAGTTAGTGATGCTGCATAGGATGTATGCAGGACATTTTACAGCTCTTCTATTTTGATCTAATAGAATGAGAAAATGTTGTGTCTTGAATTGGGAAGAAGTAGTGTGATAAGTTAGAGATGAAATGAAGTGATAAAGGGAGTTGAATATGTGATGAATTATTGCAGAATGCATTGACATGATCAACAATTGAGGATGAATGTGTTTAAGTATGAAGGATGTTTTGTTGGTTATGATCAATGATCTTGTATGAATTGATTGTAAATGATGTTGAATTGAAATAGAAGTGAAAATGGTGAGGAAAATGAGTTAGGAATGATAGATATGCATAAGATGGGTCATGATAGCTTATAGGAGATGGAAATATGAAATTTAACCTGTAACTGTCTGTTAGACAAACTTGATGTCTGTTGGATGGACCTTCTCGAGTGTTTCAGTGTTTCTGCTCAGTGCGTATCCCTTTGGAGGGACATCATGTCTGCTAGGCAGACCTTCTCGGTTTGTTTGGAGGGACATTTGTCTGTTAGGTGGACCTTCTCGGGACAGTTTTATAAATGTGGAAATTTTGACCCTCTAAATGGAAAAATCTCTCTTCGGGTCTTCATGAAAGTTGTAGAAGAACTTCGAAACCGTCCGAGAATGGTCTCAATCCGACATCCCTAGTGAAAGTTACGCTTTTTGTCCCAAATCATGTACATGTGGGCTTATCATTGCTTATCCATGGTACATTTAGTCTTGAATGGAACTTGAAATGTACTTAGTTGGTTATGGAAGTAAGAGATAAACTGAGCGATATGTTTAAGGTGACGATTGAGGATATGAACATAAGAACGGATTGACGTTTGTCAAGTGTTAACTTATAGAAATTTTGGGATGTTATGAGAAGGAAGACGAGCCTAATTGGCTAATGGGGTTCCATCAAAAGGACCATACAAGGTAATGTGCTCAAGTATGACTCATGAACATTGGGCTCCAAAAACGGGGTCTAACAGTTTTTGGTATCAGAGCATGAACGTTGGGCTCTGGAAACGGGGTCCAACAATACTAGTGAATTCTTTGGCTCCATGCTTTCGCAATAGATCAATGGGAACCATGAGTGCAGTCATTTGGTGTAGTAGTGTCATTATATCATGCGACAATTTTAATAAAGCTTCTCCCTAAGCTAGAGGTGGAGGAGGAGGTGGTGCTTCATTTTTATGTCTATTTACCCTAAAGGGTCCACATACAAATGGATGAGATTACGTTGGATTATTAATTTAGCAACCTCATCAACATCCTCATTAGATCTTTCCATACTTGAATCTAGAACCAAAACATAAGACAAACCATATTAGGCCAAACACAAACTCTTTTATGTATGTACAAGCAATATTTAAGCTCTGATTAGGCCAGAATCACCTAAACCATGCTTTGATACTACCAAGTTGTAACACCCTAATACCCTTTAAAAGGATATATAGATGCACAAAAAATAGACCTAGACAATCCAACAAATTCTCAGAGATAGTATAGTTACTCGTGTTAACAGGTATACAAGTCATAAATTAACAATATCATATCCATATATTGAAAATCTCATCATAAGTCATGGTTATTACAAGCCATTTACATTTTGAAATCTTCATAAGTCTTACAAGCATTTACTACATAATTCCTTCTTAATATTTATGATTACAATATAATGTTTAGACATAAAAATATTCCAAAATGTTACACATCCTTCTTTGGCCATTACGGTTGTCCCAACCTTAACCCTGTGTATCATGTGACCTACTCGGAGGAAAAACCACCATGTTAAGCATATAACTTAGGGTAATGTTGCAAGATGGCGACTACTCACAGTAGTCGCCTAACATCCACATGCACATTATTCATGACATTTAAGTGTTGTCAAATACATTATAAAATAGAATTCATGAAATATCTTAATACACATAAAAATATTCGAAATGAAATTTAGAGATTATTCAGAATATAATTTTGCATCAGAACAGAACAAATATCAGAACATATATAGAATTGCCTGCTAATTTCTTTAGACATGGATAACGAAAACAAGATAGACGATATTTATAATTGTTATCTATAGAAGAGGCAATAGCCTATAAAACAAAAGAGATGTAAGTCTTTAAAACAAAAGACATTGTAGTGTCTCAAAACAGAAGTAGTTGAATACCATTCTAGGCATGCTTGTCTACCCACAACTAAGACCTGACAGGATAAAGCCAATCATCTGAACATTATAATTACATTTTAGAGTTACATTAAAATGCAACATGTCATAACATACAAACTCATTTTTGTTTAGCAATACATCAATGAAAGCATTAAATTATATATACAATACATACATGATGAATCTCATATTACCTTTATAATTGGGTTTGTTAAGTTTCAGTGACATCCAAAAAGGTTTAGATAAGATGCGGTAAACTTTAGAAATAGAAACAATGTGTTGATTGTGACAGAAGATAGGGTCACGATCGTGACAGAAGCGTTTGATGTTATGTCACGATCGTGAGTGTCTATCACGATCGTGATAGACACTCACCATTCATACCTCTACCTATTCCATCATATGCATATAGAAAACATTCAAATTAGGATTTAAAGTCTTCTATACATTTATTCCCCTATTTCTTAATTTTATAATGGCATAAATTTCATGCAATTTGGTTAAGTATTCTGGGAGTTATACCCATTACAAGCTATTCGAAAACAAGGATAATAGCCAAAACTTAACTTCAAGACAAAATCCAAAATTCTTAAAATATAATAAAATTTCGATTCCTTCATGAAAGTTTTAAACCTATGTCTCTAGTTTAATCTCCAATTGTAATTATCCAATTTAGAGGTTTATAGGCTAAGAAATGGCCAAATTACGGAAATCTATTCATTGGAACCTATCCATCTAGCGAGGTACACATCCCAAATCAACTAACTTAGGTCTTATCATGCAAGAACAATGCAAAAATACGTTCAATTTAACCAGCAACAACCCATTTGCTTATGGAATACTTCTTTTATCAATTCCTCTCACATCACACTCATAAATCTAAGCAAACATGTCAAAAATTGCATACCTCTTGAAGGAGTGATCAAAACCCTTTTTCTTTACTCCATTTGCTTCCCTTTGCCTTTGCCTTTGGTCTTCTCCTCCTCTACACATAAAACACCCATTCAAAACTCATCCTCAACAATTACATATATATAACAAAACCTTAAGTAAAGAAAAAACTTAACTTTTACCTTGATTTCCACCTATGATTAGCTTGATTCCTTACAAGAAAAATGGTGTGATGAAGAAGATGGAATGGAGAGAAAATGAGAGGAAGTAAATTTGACATTCAAAACCCTAAATGCATGTCCCTCTCTCCTCTCTTACATGTCCATTTCCTGACACACATGCCTCAATCCTATTGGACACACATGCTTTAATCCTGTTGGTCACACATGCTTTAATCCTATTGGTCACATGTGTTTTAATCCAATTGGTCAATGTGTTGACTTTAGGAAAATTGCACATTTAGTCCTTCTTCTTCATTTAATTCCCACATTGGCACATAATCTTATCAATTAATTTCATTCTCATCCATATTTAACATCTAAGTATGTATGTCCATGCCGAAATAATTGAATTCCCAATTACCCATGTCTTTTACATTTAGTACCATTATGTCTCTTACTATACTTAGATGCACTTAATTCTTTATGTTCACTACTTAATACACCCTAGACCTGCTATAATACTTCTAGGGTATATGTTGGGGCCTTACAAATATAATGAGAGTATATTATTTTTTTATGAAACCTAAATTTTGAAATGATAATTTCCTCAATTAAATATTAAGTATATGTTAAGAATGTGATAGTTACCGTCTATTATTAAAGAATAAAACTAGAGTTTTGTTTATTATAAGGCGTGTTGAGCAAACTTAAGGCCTCTTTAACCTAAGATATGTTTTTATATTAAATTATTGAATCCTATGTAACTAAATTTGCACTATTTGGATCAACAAACTCATAAAAATATGAATTTAGAGACAAGGTTAGGAATAATATATAAGATAAATTTTGGCCAAGAGATGTCACCTAACTTATCTAAAAGTGACATAAAATGTGATTAATAAAGTTGTTTTCTAGTTAAATTTTTTTTGTTAAACAAACTCAATATCAACTAGGTTTTAATGGGATCCTGGCGCAATAGAAATTTTTTTGATAATTTCTCAATTTAATAGTGAGGGCTATTATTTTGAATAAATAGTGAGAGTAATCAAATATTTATTAAAGTTTTTTTATTTTATTTGATTTTATGGTATAAACTAATACTTACAGTTTTATGTTTTTCGATTATCAAAAGAAGATGAGTTTTAATTTATCCTTAACAAGCATCTTGGATGCTAATGAACATACTAGAGTTAATTTCATGGATTGGTTTCCAAGCTTGAGAAGTATTTTCAAGCAAGAAAAGAAATTATATGTTCTTGGCAGTCTACTTCTATCAAAGCCTAGTATAGTTGTAAGTAATAAAGTCTGGGACCCATATCAACGTCATATATATGATATTCAATTAAGGATGGCAATGGGCTGGGTAGAGCTTTGGCCCTGCCTGGCCCGACCAGACTAGGGGATTTGGGCCCTAGCTTGATTTGAATTTTTTCATATTTTTTTTAAAATTTCAAAATGAAGTCATTTTATAATTGTGCATTGCACTTTAGGCAAGGTCGAGCTTGGGCAGCATGGGCCCAATTTGATCTCTATCAATCTAGGTTTGGTTTGTTGACCAGTTGGGCCAAGCCTGAATCTAATTGCTAAGCCTATACTGAACAACCTAAATATATGATATTGGCTAGCTTATTCCTAAGCTTTAAAAGCAATATGAAAACATGCATATTAAGGAGTTGTTTGGTGTATGAAATAAAGAAAAAATTTATGGGGCCTTTAGAGCATTATTTTAATGCAAGACAGCAGAAGGATATTTAGTGGAACTATATGTTTTAAAGAAGATTGGCTATATTGAAAAATTAGGCCAATTAGATTTTGTCATGGATTATGAGAATAACATTGATATGATGTTACAGTCTCTTTGTTTGAGCTTTTCATAGTTTGTTAAAAACTTCGAGATTAACCAAAATACCATTCATGCTCATTGTAGAAGGATATCTTAAGAAGGAACCCAATTATGTTCTTATTGTGGATTCTTAGAAGAGTAAAAAAAAAGCTCTAAGAAGAATCATAACAAGAAATAGAAGGATGGGCTTTTGGAAGAATTCACAATAAGAACAGAAGGTTTCTATTATAATAGTAAACATAAAAGATGGTGTCAAGAAGAGTAAACAAGGGCACATATTTTTATTATGGAGTCAACAGATACTGGAAGAGGAATTGTAAAGCTTATCTTGTTAGCCTAGTAGATAAGTAGCTTAATATATCTCCATTTTCAAGTATGTTTATGATTAAGATCAATCTTTCTACTTCTACTCCACATTCTTAGATATTAGATATTGGACGTGGTTTTTATATTTGTAATAATATGGATATGTTAACAAGGAGTAAATTGATAAGAAAAGGTGAAGTGGACATATGAGATAGTAATGGATCAAGAGTTGTTGCATCAACTATAGGAACTTGTAGTATAACTTAACCTTTTGTCCTTGAAATATAATTAGATAATTTGTCCTTGAAATATAATTAGATAATTGTTATTATGTTCTAGTTGTTACTAGAACATCATTTCCATATCTCATATTTGAATGGATTTGTCTTTATTATTAAGAATAAGAGTTGTTCTTTTTATAAAGATGATGTTTATTATGGATTTAGATTCCTCACAAATGGTTTGTATGAATTTGATCTTAAAAGGTCAATCCTTAATATCAATAGCAAGAAAAGAAAGTTAAATGATCAAAATTCATTTATTTATAGAATTATATGTGACACCCTAATACCCCTTAGGAGGATATATAGATGCACACAAAATAAACCTAGACAATCCAATAATTCCCAGAGATAAGACAAACATTCATCACATTTCATATTTCAAGGTCATTTATGCAAGTCATAAATTACACATATCATATCCATACATTAAAAAATCTCATTATAAGTTATGGTTAGTACAGGCCATTCATATATGCTATAAAATTCCTTTTTAATATTTATGAATACAACACAATGTTTAGATATAAAATCTTCCAAAAGGTTACTTGTCCTTCTTTGGCTATTGCGGTTGTCCCATCCTTAATCCTATTTATCAAGACCTACATAGAGGAAAAACTACCGTGATAAGCATATAAGTTAGTGGGGAATAATGATGCAAGATGGCGACTACTCATAGCAATCACTTAACATCCACATGCAAATGATTCATGACATTTAAATGACGAAAAATACATCATAAAATAAAAGTCATGAAATATCTTAATACACATAAAAATATTTGAATATGAAATTCAGAGATTATTCAGAATACAATTTTGCATCAGAATAGAACAAATATCAAAACATCTACAAAATTGCTTGTTAATTTCTTCAAATGTGGGTAATGGGAACAGAGCAGAAGATACCTATGATTGGTATCTACAAAAGAGGAAATAGCCTATAAAATAGAAGAGATGTAAGTCTCTAAAACATAAGGCTTCGTAGTTTCCCAAAACAGAAGCAGCTGCAAACCTTTTTAGGCATATCTATTTACCCACAACTAAGACTTGGCAGGTTAAAGCCAATCATCAGAACATTATAATTACATTTTAGAGTAAAATTAAAGAGCAACAATTCATAACATACAAAATCGTTCTTGTTTAATAATACATCAGTGGAAGTATTAAAGTATATACACATTAAATGTATGACGAGTCTCATATTACCCTTATAAAGAGGTTTTCTAAGTTTCAGTGACATCTAAAAAGGTTCGAATGAGATCCAGTAAACATCGAAAACAGGAATAATGTCCTAGTTGTGACTGAGACAAGGTCATGATCATGATAGAAGATTTGATGTTGTGTCACAATTGTGACACCCCTGTCACGGTCGTGACAGACACTCACCATTCATACCTCTACTTGTTCTGTCATATGCATATAGCAAACATTCAAATTAGGTTTTAAGATCTTCTAGAAATTTATTTCTCTATGTCTTAATTTTCTAATGGCATGAATTTCATGCAATTTTTAAAGTATTCTGGGAGTTATACCTAAAACACTACAAGTTGTTCGAAAATAGGGATAATAACCAAAACTCAATTTCAAGCTAGATTTAAAAGTTCTTAAAGGTTGAATCAAATGTTAATTCCTTTATGAAAGTTTTAGACCTATGTCTCTAGTTTAATATCCAATTGATCAAAATTTGAGGTCTAAAGGTCAAGATATGTCCAAATTACAGAAGTCTGTTCAATGGAACCTATGCATCTAGTGAGGTACACATCCTAAGTCCACTAATTTCGGTCTTATCATGCAAGAGCAACATAAAAACATATCTAATTTAACCAAAAACATCTCATTTGCTTATGGAATACTTCTTTTATCGATTCCCCTGACATTATACTCATAAATCTAAGTAAACATATAAAAAATTCCCATACCTCTTGAAGGAGTGATCAAAACCCTTTTTCCTCACTCCACTTGCTTTGCTTTGCCTTTGCCTTTGCCTTTAGTCTTATCCTCCTCTACACGTAACAAACCCATTTAAAACTAATATTTGAAAATTACATATACATAACAAAACCCAAGATGAAGAGAAAACTACTAACTTTTACCTTGATTTCCACCTAAGGTTAGCTTGATTCCTTACACTTAAGGTTAGCTTGATTCCTTACATGCAAAATAGTGTGATGAAGAAGATGGAATGGAGAGAAAATGAGAAAAAGCAAATTTAGCAGTCAAAACCCTAAATGCACATCCCTCTCTCCTCTCTTATATGCCTATTTCATACCACACATGCCTTAATCCTATTGGTCACACATGCTTTAATCTTGGTCACACATACTTTAATCTTACTAGTTAAAAATGCTTTAATCCAGTTGGTCACTGTGTTGACATTAGGAAAATTGCACATTTAGTCCTTCTTCTTCCTTTAATTCCCACATTGGCACATAGTCTCATCAATTAAGTTCATTCTCATCCATATTTCACATCTAAGTATGTATGGCTAAGTTGCTATTTACTAATGTCTTTTACATTCAGTACCATTATATCTCTTACTATGCTTAGATGCTCTGAATTCTTTATGGTCACTACTTAATACACCCTAGACATGCTATTGGGGCCTTACATTATTGGTTGGAGAAAGTCATATCAAGAAACCAGGATCACAAAGTTATATAAAGAAGGATATTTCGATCCTTCTGTTTATGAATCTTATGAAACTTGTGAATCTTGTTTATTAAGAAAGATGGTTAAACTATCTTTAATGCAAAGGGAGAGCATGCTAGTGAGTTACTAGAGCTTAATTATTCAGATGTATGTGTGCCTATATCTACTCACACTAGAGGTGGATACTCATATTTTATTACATTTATAAATTTTCATTCTAGATATGGTTATATGTATATAAAAAAAACTTTGAATCATTTACAAAGTTTAAAAAATTTATACTTAAGGTTGAGGAACAAATTATCAATAGTATTAAGATACATATATCTGATTAAGATGGTGAATAATTGGACCATGATTTTCTTAGTTACTTAAAAGAGAATGAGATTCTCTTAAAATGGACTCCTCCTAGAACCCCATAATATAATGGAGTGTATGAGAGGCGAAATCATACTCTATTAGATATGACACATTCTATTATAAGTAATGTAGTCTTTTCTATTTACTTTTAGGATATGCCTTTAAAATTGTTGCCTACTTTAGTTCCATCAAAATTAGTTGAGAGGACATCATATAAGATATAGACTAGTAGTAGACCAAAGTTATCACACATAAAGATTTAGGGATGTGATAGTTAAGTGAAACATGGAACATCTGATAAGGGTTAAGATAAATCATATAAATGACAATTTGAGGTGTATCCAAAAGAGAGTTTCATTTATCAATTTTACTGCCTCTTAAGCAAACGGTATTTGTCTTAAAACATGATACATTCCTAAAAAGATAATTTATTCTTAAGGAAAGTAGTGGGAGTGAGGCAGAATATATGGAAGTTTAAGAACCATAAATTCACAACTAGAAGGAACAAGAACATCAAGTTGATAATATGATGTACAACCAAAGGTTTAAGAGAAATATAATCCATGACATATTAGTAGGATACATCGTCCCTCCCACTATATTAAATCTACATATTGAAAAGGGGAAAGACAATTTATCGCTCATAGATAATGAGCTTACTACTTTTAGATAATTAGTGTCTGAGATTGATTCTTTAAAATGGATCTAAAATGGAATCTATGTACACTAGCCAAATATGGACTTTAATGGATGCTCTTGATGGTATTGTACCTATAGGATATAATTGAGTTTTTAAGAGAAAAACTGATATGGACGATGATGTACACATATACAAAGCAAGGTTAGTGGCTAAATGTTACATACAAAAACAAGGAGTTGATTTTAATGAAACCTTTTCACCAATAGCTATGCTGAAATCCATAAGGATCTTATTAGCTATAGTAGCATATTATGATTATGAAATCTAGCAAATGGATGTAACATTTCTCAATGGAAATTGTTGAAGGATGTGTACATGACATAACTTGAGAGTTTTAAATATAAGAGATTTCCAAATCAAGTATGCAAATTACAGAAGTCCATTTATGGACTTAAATAAGCATCACGAAGTTGGAACATCCATTTTGATGAGACAATTAAAGAATTTGATTTTATTAAAAATGGTGATGAACAATGTGTTTATAGTAAGGTTAACAAGAGAGCATTAATTTTCTTAGTGCTATATATAGTTGACATATTGTTAATTGAAAACTACATTTGAATGCTCTAATCTATAAAGATTTAGTTATCTAATAACTTCTCCATAAAGTATATAGGAGACGTAACCTATATTATGGGAATAAAGATCTATAGAGATATATCAAGTAGGTTGCTTAGCTTATCTTAATCCATATATAAAGACAAAGTGCCAAAGAGGTTTAGCATAGAGAATTCCAAGTAGGGATTCTTACCCATTTTGTATGAGATTTCTCTCTCACAAAGTATGTGTCCTAAGATACAAAAGGAGAAAGATAAAATGGATTGTATTCTATATGCCTTGGTAATTGGATCATTCATGTGTGCAATGCCATGTACTATATAAGATGTCTTTTATGCTTTGAGCATAAGCTAATTTTGATGATGGTCATTGGATGACTCTGAAAAATATCTTAAAGTAGTTGAGAAAGACCAAAGATGTTTTCTTGTATATGTAGGAGCTAAGCTGAGCTGAGAGTTTAGGAGTATTCAAATGCTAGTTTTTAGTCCTATCCAGTTTATCTAAACTTTATATTAAATAACATTTTCATAATTTTATAATGAATATATGAAAAGAAATTATTTTTATAATAAAAATTATGAATTATAGAAAAAATTGAATGATTTAAATATAATTAAGTTTGAAATAATTTTAAGAAATACGGATAAATTATTTTGATAATTATCATTAGTTTATTATAAATTATAATATAATATTAAACAAAGTAATTGCTTTTGTATTCATATTTAAATTTAAATTTAAATTTAAATTAAACTTGTTGAATTCAAATTAGAATTCTTTCCTTTTATATACTTAATAATATTTATTTTATAAATTATAATTATTTTCAGTTTTTATCAACTTTTCTCGTAACATTCCTTCTGAAACATTAAAAGACATTGAATTAATATCATTATATTTGACAATATATAACTAATAATAGTATAAAACGAACAATAATCCTATGATAAAAAAATATGATATGAAAAACATTATAATATAATCAATGAAGTTCTTTGGTTATCATTGTTTGTTATTTTTTGTTGTGGTTTTTAAAAATATGAAAAATAACTTGTTATAACATGTTTGGTTATGAAAGTTGTGATTTCTTGTTTTTTTAAATGTAATTTTATGAAAAATAAAAAATACGTTCTTTCATAAGTTTTGGAAATCAGTTGCAACCTGTTCTCTTGTTTCTTTATTCTTACTTTCATTTATATTCTTTTCTCTTATCACCTGCTTGGTAGCTCTCACCATTTGCTACAGTCTTTGAAAAAGAAGAAAATATAGTCCTCCGATCTTTCTTTGTTTAAGCAACACTACATTTGGAGCTCTAATACGATCCACTTGCATACTTTTTTCCATCATTATCCAAAATTATAATATTTTCTTCCTATAATATTTTCGTATCTCTTCTCCTTATAGCAAGAAGCAAAGAAACTCACTACCAACCAAAAAAAAATGCAATAGCTTTTGTTGGCTTTGTATAAAATTTAGGAGTTTTAGAAAAGATGGAGAAGTTAAAGACAAGTTTGCATATCAACAATAAAAGAACTCATCTTCACTGCTTGTAGATTGGAACTCCTATGGGTGCTCTAGAGACTCAGCTTTAGAAACTGTTAGATTAAGTCTTAGCTTCGATTTTAAAACCATTGCCACCAATATTATTTTGGTATCTTCAATATATAAACACTCACATATCTTTAATTTAACTATTAAATTTATGAAAATTTATTTCATTGAATTACTTATGTAAATTTGATTAATAGGTATGTGATTGTTTTGCAAAATTATGGTAACGAACTAAGAATCTATTGGCGTAATAAGAAAAAATCAATTATTATTTCTTAAATTTTTAAGTTAGAAAGTTTGATCCTTTCTTTTACAACTAATTATCACAATTGAGAATGATAAAAGAGTGTTTCGTAAGTTTTGTTTCAAATTATACTTCTAAAAACATTCTTTTGCTTTAGTATATTCAATATCATTCCTGTAATACATAAACAATATATAAACCCCAATAAATCTAATTTACAACTTATACTTTATTTTCTCAAAGCATTGGTATATTTATCTATTTGTCTTATATCAACATGCAAATTAATAGTTATTATTGTGGATAACAAATAATTAGAAAGTTGAATTGTTATTTAAGCTTATTTTCAATATAAAGGAAAATATATAAACTTATTTATTGCATAACTTGTCAAAAAGAGGAAATGCTCCTTAGTGAATAGCAAGAACTAATTGTCAAGTTAAATATTGAGCTAGATAGTTTTTTATAGTGCAATGTATTTTTGTAAATAAATTGGGAAATACCTATTATTTTATGCCTTTGTAATCAATTGAATGCAATTTTATGTATGACATTATTATTTTAATTAATAAAGGAATTTTTATTTATATGAATGTTGTTAGTTACATTTGATATTTTAATTTTAAAGGTAAAATCTTTAGAATAATTACTATGCAACTGATATTATAATAAGATCATAATTGTGAGATTCAATTTGTATTATATGTATAATTCCCAAATTATTCCTAATTGTAGTTACGACAGTATATTGATAAAATGGTTAAACTATCACATATTAATTTTCTTTCTTATGAAGAAAGTAATTGATCTTATAAATTAAAGTATGGAGATATTTAAACAAATGTGTGAGTGCTTATTAGAGAATAAGTTTAATGAACTGACTTAATTATGAGGATCCCAAATGGAATATTATTTATGTTTCTATAAATTTCCTTGTTATGGTAGTTGTATAATTGATCTTTAAACTTGAGATTACCAAAGTATCTCATGTGATAATCACTATATTTTTATGCTACTTATAACCTATTCTATTTAGGATAGTTGGGTTAGTAGTACTTGGGTATAGTATAAACCATATCAAGATAATTGAGCAAACCAATAAAGAATTTGTCACTCTAAATTAATTAGAGAAAATATTCCATTGTTCTTAAGTAATAGTGATTTAAGGAATTCTTTGACAAGAGTGAACTGAGATTTGAAAAGGTATTTTCAAATATCAATTATAAATCAATTGCTAATTAGCTAAAATGAATATAATTGAATTTAAATGAATAAACACTAAATTCATACTCTATGTCTAATTGGAAAATTAGACAACAAAAGTATTAAATTATACATCATAACTATGCATAAACATGTTAAGTTTAGCCACTTTGACATTCCTAATATTTGGGTGGTCGTGACATATTGCTAGACCTTAATCTTGATATATGATTATAAATTATTTAATTAGAGAATTAAAAGATGTTTAATTTTTTAGTGCTAATTATATATTAGAATTATGATTTATAATCATTATTAATACATTAAGAATCTATTGATTCATACATAAAAGAGTAGTTAAAAAGAGAAAAATCAATTCAAACTAAGATGGACTTAATTGTGAAATTTAAGAAATTGTAAGGATTAAAAATAAGATATTTGATTTTGTTAAATTGAATTGTAATTATAATTAGAGTTTGACTATAATTAGGAACTTTAATTTTAATAAGAGTGAAACTTGGTATTGCTATCGCCTGCAACCAAATTAATACCAACTCTAGCAATAAAAATGTAGTTAGTGAAGAGTTGAGATCGTTCCCACGAGGAACTTTAACAAAAAATGTTAAACGGGTTGAAAATGAAATGGGGGTTTTGAATTGACGTAAATTAAAAGAATTAAAAAGGCTGAAATTGAAAAATAACAAAAATATTCAAATCTGAAAATTCAGTAATCAAAACTTTGTTTCAGATCACCGACGTTATCAAACTAATATGGATCCTTGATATAAAACTCAGTCCATTAACAAACATTCATTGGAAGTTGTTTTCTTTTAAGATTAAATGAATAGAAACATGTATGATAAACATTCTTATTATTCAACAACTTAGATATGATCTTAAGTTTAATTGATTAATAGCTTTAAGAACTAAGAAACTCATGAACAAGACAACACATGTACGACATGCATTTAATTTACTTAAGCGTCTTCTTAGAATTTCCAACTTTAGCGTAAAGATAATAATCCTAATTGCTACTTGTGATTAGCAAGATTGAACATCATATCCTACAAATCTAGCTATAAATTAAACGAATCAATTCCTAATTACGCATCCTAGAAATCAATCAATTCAATCATAAAAACAATTCGAAAGACACTTAATATTCATCAATGACAGAAACTTTATTTAGAATCTCACTATACTAGATGATAACGAGGTTCCCTTCAACCAAGAAGAAAAGTTTAGCAATTCATAGCAAAAGTAAAAGCAAATAAAACAATAACAAAAGATAAGGTCTCCATCCTTGGTCTTTTATAAAAAAAATACGAAAATTCTAGCCTAAAAACAAGAAAAACTAGAAAAGAAACAATCTACAAAAAAATGAAAACAGCAGCTCCAGTCTGCGTGAATAGTGAAAATCCGTGAACAGTACACGTCTTCTTATGCTTTTTTATTTTTTTATCCTTCATCTTATCATGATCTTCAACAGGTATCTCTCCTAGATCTTTAGGTCGTAAATCCCCATCAATAAGGCAACATTTGAATTTCAAAATCATAAAGATCTTGAATGTATCAGATCTGATTTAAAATCAAATTTTGTAGAAAATCCTTTCCCTTATACATGCCCACGCTTAGTCATCTATTTTTCTGCCAGCTGGGAATTCGACTTATCTTCCTGTTAATTCCATCTTTTTAGTCCAATTTCATCTTCCATATGTTGAAAACCACTTGAGAACAATTTAGAAACAAGTCCATCATTTTCGCACAATAATTTCAACACATTAAAGAAATTTATACCAAAACTAGTACAAAATTGAAAACTTAACACCAAGCAACTTCTTTAATCTATCTCTATAGATATTTATTCCCAGAATATAGGTTGCTTCTCCCACATCCTTCATATACAAGTTCTTGGATATCCAAATCTTTACATATTAAAGCATAGATATGTCATTTCCAATTAGCAATATGCCATCCACATATAGTACTAAGAAAATGAATGCACTCCCACTAACCTTCTTATAGATACATGGTTCGTCTACAATTTTGATAAAATCAAACTCTTTGATTGTCTCATTAAAACAGATGTTCCAACTCCGTGACATTTGCTTAAGTCCATAAATGGACCTTAATAACTTGCATACTTGATTAGGAAATCTCTTGGATTCAAAACATTCAGATTGTGTCATATACACATCCTCCTTCAAATTCCTATTGAGAAATGTTATTTTGACATACATCTGCCAAATTTCATAATCATGATATGTTGCAATAGCTAATAAGATCCTGATAGATTTTACCATAGCTATTGGTGAAAAGGTTTCATTAAAATAAACCCCTTGTTTTTGTTTATAACCTTTAGCCACTAATCTCGCTTTGTACATATGTACATTGCCATCCATGTCAGTTTTTCTCTCAAAAACCCACTTACATCCAATCGGAACAATGCCATCAGGTGCATCCAACAAAGTCCATACTTGATCAGTGTACATGGATTCCATTTAAGATCTCATGGCTTCTTTCCATTTAAAAGAATCAATGTCTGACATCACTTTTTAAAAATTAGTAGGCTTATCATGTATAAGTAATACATTAACCTTTCCCTGCTCATATGTAGATCAAATCTAATGGGGGATGATGTATCCTACTAGTGCTCTGCGAATAATGTGTCTCTTCAATTTTTGGTTGTGCATCATATGTATCAACTTGAGGTTCTTGTTCCATTTCGATGTGAATTTGTGGCTCTTAAACTTCTCTAAGTTCAACCTCACTCCCACTACTTTCTTTGAGAATAAATTCTCTTTCTAAGAATGTAGCATGTCTTGAGACAAACACCTTTTGCTCAATAGGATGATAGAATTGATAACCGAAACTCTCTTTCGGATATCCCACAAATTTGCATTTATCTGATTTAGCTTGAAACTTATCAGATATAGCACGCTTCACATAAGCTTCACATCCCCAAATCTTTAAGTATGATAATCCAGGTCTTCTATTAGTCCATATCTCATATGACGTCTTATCAACAGATTTAGACGGAACTCTATTTAGAAGATATATTGCGGTTTCAATTGCGTATCCCCAGATGAACATAAGAAGGACTGCATGACTCATTATGAAATGTACCTAATAATGTACGATTTCTCCTCTCAGAAACTCCATTATATTGTGGAGTTGCAAGAAGAGTCCATTATGAGAGAATCTCATTCTCTTTTAAGTAACCAAGAAACTGGTAATCTAAGTATTTACCACCTCGATCTGATCTAAGTGTCTTAATATTTTTGTTGGTTTATATACAGAATTATAGATGGAGATTATCTTTCTCTCTCTGTCTTTCCCTCTCTAAAAGTAGAAAACACCCATTTTCAAGAGCGACTTTTACGCACCTCTGATCCCATCTTTGTCTTAGTTTATGAGCTCAAAGGAGAGACCCACTCTTGGGTAAGTTAGTCACTAGTAGTGTGAGCGCTGGGCGACCCACCGAAGAGGAAGTGGCGCGAGACCTACGCCAACTACTGGTTCTTCTTTCGGGAAGTTTCTATAGCTAGGCAACAGAGGAGGGCCCTAGCGGTGGTGGGTTTCTTGCTTTCTAGGATAAGCAGATCTGGGTTGCATTCGAGTTATGGGAAAGATGTGAGATGGAGGAGCTGCAATGTGAGGAAAACGGTGTAAGGAGTCTCGACGAGAGGCAGGAGGATAACGACATGAATTTTATGGAAGGGGATGGGGCACCTTCACCCCTATCCATAAAAGATTTCCTTATGCTCACTCGAGAGGTTTGTCAAAAGAATGCATCTGGAAAGGGGGTAAGCTCAATAACTTCAGATTCCATGAAGCCCTCCCCCAATATGGGTGCTTGGACAAAGAAAATTCACGTTCAGCAGCCTACGATACATCTGAAATATTACCTGGACGCTATGAAGGATGGTGTTGTCAGTCCACCGATTGAATTGCTGCAAGCCGGAGCGAGGGCTTGGTCTACTGCCCTGGTTGGATCCTTCTAGAGTAAGATGCTTGCATTTCCAATCATCAATGCTTAGGCCACTACACGATGGGGTAAGAAAGGTTTGGAAAAAACTTTACCCATGAATGATGGCACTATTACGTTTAAATTTGTTGTTGATAGTAACTTGAATGAAGTACTGGCAAAGGGACCTTGGCATATAGGGAGTCAACCTATATTTATTCAGAAATGGAAACTTGGGATAGCTTTTGATAGGGAATGTGTGGGACTTTTTCCTATATGGGTGCAATTTCGTAATTTGCCACTAGAATTTTGGACAATTGAAGGATTGAGTTTTTTAACAAGCTCTTTAGGAAAGCCTTTGTGTATGGATGCTCAAACTTCTAGAATGGAGTGAATTAGGTATGCAAAAATCCGTGTGGAGGTCAAAAGGAATGCTATATTACTTGATCATTTACCAATTCTCAAACTGGGTGAAACAGGAGAGATTGAAAAATCTGAAATTAAGATGACATATCCCTGA
This sequence comes from Erythroxylum minutifolium, assembly GCA_027123815.1. Lineage (NCBI taxonomy): Eukaryota > Viridiplantae > Streptophyta > Magnoliopsida > Malpighiales > Erythroxylaceae > Erythroxylum > Erythroxylum minutifolium. The sequence goes on from JAOTJB010037493.1 coordinate 19,150, forward strand.
AAGCCTTATAATTCAACCAAGAAAAGGGTTTCTACAGGAAAACTTTTTCAAACTAGATGGCAGGATGAATTATTGGGGTTGATTCTTCTTCAGTGGATAATGATGAGATTGTGGGTATACAAATTGTTGCTAATGATCTAGATAACTCAACAATTGATACCCCAGATACTAAAGGTGGGAAGCCCAATATAGCATCTAGACACGCCTCTCCCAATAGTCTAGAAAATGAAGAGCATCACTTCACCTCATAATATTTGGAGCATTGTTAGATGGATTGGGCCAATATGTTGACTCCTTTAGCAACTGTTAGGAAAAATGAGAATTCTAAGGCTAGGCTAGAGAATGAAGAACAGACAACAATAGTAAACTCCAGTGATTATGGAGTGACAAGTCGGGGGACTAGGAATATCATCTCTCAAAATTCAGAACAAAAAATAGGTTCCCCTCGAGAAAGCAGTCTAGAATTGACAGTAGAAGATTATGATTCTCCATCAGCTGCAAACCAAATCCCTAACGTTTTAGGAGATTTTTATGTGTAGGTAAAAATTGTAAAGAGGAAATCAGTCAGGAAGAGAAAGAAAAATCCTAATTACCAATCGTAGGGGATTAAACGACCCTCTTAAATGAGAAAATATATCTTGGCATGCAACTTCCAGCCCAATATTTCTATGGAGATGAAGTATAAATGGTTTCTTTAGTTAATTTGTTTTATGATCAAATACTGCCTTTCTTAAGGAGTTAGATAGTTATAATGTCAATATGATGATGGAAGCGACCTAGGAAACCTCTGGATTACCTCTGTTCTCTTAGCCCTAATTTGGAAACACTGGCATCTTAGATGTGTAGATGAGAGGGGTCTTTACCTCTTTTATAATCGACTTGCCTTTGATAAGCAACAGTGTCCTTACTATGTCGTTGTTCCAATTGGTTTAGTTTGTAATATGTAGTGTGTTGTTGCTTTTGTTGTAAGAGACTAAGGAGAGTACTATATTTCTCCTAACCTTGTTCTTCATCTTTTATCTATCAATCCAATTTTTTAATTTTTCAAAAAAAACTTCTTTGAACTTTTCAAATGATGCAGACTTTTGTTTCATCAAATACATATAACATATATGGAATGGTCATCTATGAAAGTAATGAAATACAAGAATCCACCTCTAGCATTTGTGGACATAGGCCCATATACATCTGAATGTATTAATTCTAGTAACTCACTAAAACGTTGTCCCTTTCCCTTAAAGGGTAGTTTGGTCATCTTTCCCAATAAACAAGATTCACAAGTTTCATATGATTCATAATCAAAAGGATCCAAATATCCTTCTTTATGTAATTTTGTGGTTCTAGTTTCATTGATATGACCTAAGCTACAATGCCATAAATAAGATGGATTTTAGTTACTTAATTTTCTTTTCTTACTATTTATATTAAGATTTGGCCTTTTAAGACCTAACTCATACAAACTATTTGTAAGTAATCCAAATCCATAATAAATATCATCTTTATAAAAATAACAACTGTTATTCTTAATTACAAAGACAAATCTATTGAAATCCAAATAAGAAATAGAAATGATGTTTCCTGTAATAACAGGAAGATAATAACAATTATAAAGTTCTAATACAAGGCTAGAAGGCAAAGTTAAACTACAAGTTCCTACAGCTAATGCAATAACTCTTGCTTCATTGCCAACTTGCAGGTCCACTTCGCCTTTCTTCAACGATCTACGATCTACTTCATGTTAACATCTGCATGTTATTACAAATAAGAGAACCACATCTAATATCTAATACCTAAGTATGTGGAGCAGAAGTAGAAAGATTAATCTCAATCATAAACATACTTAAAAGAGACAGATTCTTTAAGCTTCTTATCTTTCAGGCTAGCAAGATAAGATGGGCAATTCCTATTCCAATATTCATTGACTCTGCAATAAAAACATGTGCCCTTGTCATTTCTCTTCTTCTTAACACCTCCTTTGGCCTTTACTACATTAGTAGAAGCCTTCTGTTTCTTGTTCTTATTCTTCTTAAATCCCTTTTTCTTGCTCTTAGAAGAACCGACAACAATTACATAACTGGGTTCCTTCTTAAAGCACCCTTCTATAGTATCAAGCATGTTCAACAGTTCAGGTAATGTCATGTCCTTCTAGTTCATGTTGAAGTTCATGAAGAACTGTGAAACGCTAGAACTTAGAGACTGCAACACCAAATCAACGCTTAACTCATGGTCCATGACAAAACCTAATTGGGCCAATTTTTCAATATAACCAATCATCTTCAGCACATACAGGTTGACTAAAAATCCTTCTATCATCTTGCATCGAAACAGTGCTTTCTCTCCACCCTACTTTGTGCACCAAATAACTCCTTGAGATGCAGTATCATAATAGGTTCATCCATGTTCTCATGTTGCCTCTAAAGTTCAGGAGACATACTAGCTAACATCACACATGTAGCTTGTTCAACGTCATCAACATAACGTTGATATTTCTCCCAATCTTCATCAGTTGCATTTGAATAAGGTTTTGATATAGCAAGAGTATCAAGAACGTATAACTTCTTTTCTTACCTAAGAACTATTCTTAAGTTTCGTAACCAGTCTGAAAAATTAGGTCCAGTCAGCTTGTTAGCATCCATGATACTCCTCAATGTCAGGTTGGTACTCATCTTCATATTCAATAACCAAAAAAATAAAAGGAGCAAATATTAGTTTATATCCAAAATCAAATACAATAAGGATTTTAAAATTATTTAATTACTTCCATTATTTTTAATCAAATTAATAGCCCTCATTATTAAAATTATCGAATAATTTTCTAGTGGACTAGGATCCAATTTCAAATTAATTGATATTGAGTTTACTCAACAAATCAACTAAATTTAAATTAGGTAGAAAACTACTTTTCAATCATATCTTATGTGATTCCTAGAACTGTTGGGTGAAAACTCTTTGCCAAAATATATCATATATGTTATTCCTAACCTTGCCTCTAATCCATATAATCATAAGTTTGCTCATCTAAATCATACAAATTTAGTTAAGTAAGACCTATTAATTTAAGATAAAACATATACGGGCTAAAGTGATCTTGAGTTTACTCAACAAGCTAAGCAATAAACATAATTTTGGTTTTATTCTCAAATAATGGAAGGCAACAATCACGTTCTTAACATATACTTAATATT
>JAOTJB010037524.1:0-10136 GCA_027123815.1 Erythroxylum minutifolium
AAACTCTAAAAATTTATAATTCATAAATTCTAATTTCTTTTCATGCTTGATAATCTAATAAAATAATTAAAAATAAATTAAAAAATAACAAATCCTAAAAAGAGGGATCCAACAATAGTAATCATGAACTTAAAGTGCTACAATCTTCAAAGGGCTCCACTGATGAAATAGCATCGAAGGCTAAGGCTAAGCTCTTTGCTATTTAGAATACCCTTATAACCTTACCAGAGGATGTTGCACTTTTTACAAAGGAGAAATAGATGCTCGCGAATTATTTGGTTGCTATTAAGAATCATGAGTCATTTCTTCATCAAAGAGCTAAGGTAAAGTGGTCGAGGGATCGTGATAGAAACTCAAATTTTTTCTTCAACTCCATTCTTGCTAGGAGAAATAGAAACAAAATTAGCTCCATTACAAACCACAAGGGATTGCTGCTTCAGACATAAACTAATATCCAAAATGAGGCTGTTAAGTATTTAGTAACCTTCTAGGTTCCTTGAGTACAACTTTAGTTTTGTTGTAAATTTCTCACCACTCAACTTAAAGCAGAATAGTTTCGAGGATAGTGAACTGCTTGAGGAGGCTATATTCGAAACAAATAGGAAAAAAGCATCAGGTCTGAATGGAATGAATGGATATTTTTTCCAATAATCTTGGAGTGTTACGGGTCTAGTTATGAAAACTACAGTGCAAGAAATTTTCTCCACTGGAGTGCTGCTCAAATAAGTCGATAAGACTTTCCTATGCTTGATACCGAAGGCTTCTTCTCCATCAAACTTCTCTGAGTTCTGATTTATCTCTTACACAAACTTTCTTTATAAAATCATATCGAAAAATCTGGCATCAAGAATGAAGAAGATGATAGATAAACTCATTAGTGACAATCATGGGGATTTTATAAGCAATAGAAAGATTGGAGACAATATATTAATTATGCAAGAGCTTCTCAAAGGCTATGCAAGAACAAATTCAGCCCCTAACTGTGCTATTAAAATCAATTTTCATAAGGTGTATGATAGCATAAGCAGGACTTTTATATGGGAGATGATGGATGCTTTTGGTCCTAGAAGTTATACCAGATGGATCAAAGAATGTATCTCAATGGCAAGCTATTCTGTACTTATCAATGGCAATCCGTCAATTTATTTCATAGCTGGGAAATGATTGAGATAGGGGGACCCTATTTCCCTTAGCTGTTCATCATATGTATGAAAATGCTTCACTCTATCATCAAACTTAAATTTAAATCTAATAAAAAATTTAGACACCATTCGAAATGTAATAGGATTGGACTGACGAACCTTGCTTTTGCAAATGATTTTACCTCAGGATCAACCTAAACAAAAGCTACTTTATACTCTTAAAAGGAGCCTCTCGAATGGCATCACACATTGCCTCACAGATGGGAATAAAGGAACAATCTCCACCTTTGCTCTACTTAGGTCTATCAGTCTTAAACGTCTAACTTTCCTTAAAAATACTCCTCTTATAGAGAAAATTTAGCGACAAATTAGATCCAGGGTAAACAAATTTCTTTCTTTTACAAGAAAGCTATAGCTCACCAAATTGATTCTCAACTCTCTACATATATATTGGAGCTCACATAATTTTTATCAAAAAGTGTTACCCAATACATTGAGAGGATATTCAAAAACTTCTTATGGAATCCATCTACTAGTACAAAGGGTTGCGCAAAAGTGAAATGGTCAGACATTTGTTACCCCAAGGCAAAAGGAGGACTTAATAGTATTCCAGTAAAGCTTACCAATCAAACACTCATCTTGAAGAGATTATGATCGATCCTGGAAGATTGAAGATCCTTATGGCTTAGATGGATCCATTCATACTTTCTTATAGGTAAGAGCATTTGGGCATTACAGCAAAAAACCTCCAACTATTTCTTTTTGAACTAACTTCTTAAATTGAAAGACAATGTCTAAAATAGTTTGTTATGCTCCATTGGCAATGGGAAACAAATATATGTGTGTTTTGATAATTGTTCTGGCCAAGGAGCTCTTACAAACTTACCTGTCAATCAAAGGATGGCTATTACTCTCCCATTTCACATGAAAATGGAGTCCCTCATCCATGGGAGTATTTGGAATTTCCCTGCAAGTATTTTATGTTTATAACCTCAATACTCCCCTAACCCTCTCGTCTAAGATACTTATTTCTGGCATAATCAGCCCCTCCACCAGCTTTCGAATAGAACCATACGGGAGCTTATAAGGTTGAAAAAACTAATAGTTCTTGGTTCAAGATCATATGGCACAAGTTTATACCTCCTAAGATATCCTTCCTTTTATGGCTAACTATTCAAAAATGTCTAAATACTACTGACAGACTAAGGTATTTAAATGTTATCCCCTATGCATCTTTTCTTTAAGTGTGAGATCACTAGTTGTTTATGGAGAGTAATTACCTTCTAACACATTTTATGAAACTAAGCAATGGTTATCTACTCAATGTGATCTGAAGGTGATACAGATTATAGCTGTCAGTATGTGTGCTAAAAACATTTGGAAAGAAAGGAATGGTAGAAGGTTTAAAACAAAACAAGCTTCTATCCTAGATCTTATCTCGGATACCCCAGCTAACATCACTAAAATCTTAACTTTGACAGGTGGTTTGTAAACCCAAATGTGTTTCTTAGTACCTAAGCTTGCCTATTTATTTTTATCATATATTCTGACTAGGTAGTAAATAACACTAGTTTGTATATGGGGTACCTCCCTATAGTACTTTCTAACTTGTACTTCATTTTCTTCACTAATGAAATCCTTTATTTATTTAAAAAATATTATGTTCTTATATGCTTGAATTGTTTTTTATTTTTATATATGAAAAAATGGATATGTCTTTTCATCTCTATCACGCAGTGTTAAACCATCGTTTAGCTTTTCTGACATCTCACTCTTTGGTTTTAGTTATTTGGAATTCAGTGCTCCTACATCATCTTTTAGAGAAATTGTTTCTCTTTACCAAGTTTCAGAATATCCACTAAGGTTTTATAAGACATTGGTGGTAAATATAACAATAGTCATCATCATACTCCACCTCAATATTTTTTAGACCTAAACAAAAATTGCAAAACTCATTTATATGCCCTTGCAAGTTTCTATCATCAGTCATTTTAAACATAAATAATTAAGTCTTGAGATACAAACGATTGAACATGTTTTTTCTCATAACTATATTCTGAACTTTGAGCCATAACGATTTCATCCTAAAAACTTCTCTCAATATCCTTCTTTCTCCTCACTGTAGGTTACAGGCATCTTAGCCTCCACTTCAAGTGCTTTGTCTAGACTAAGATTTCCAAGTTGTGAATGAATCTTTATCTTCTATGATCCAAAATCAGTCCTTCCATCATATTCTATTTCTGGCTTTGTAGAGGAGCATGTTAGTTTAATATTTATTTCAAATAACTATTGAACTTCAAGTGAATATAAAAAAAAGATTTAGTAAAAAAACCAAGCTTTGATGCCAATTTGTCACATTATATTAGTAAGACATTGGGAGAATAGGACTAAATTAATGCTTAACACAACAAACTATCAAACTTGAATTAGATCACAAGGTTATAAACTAAGAACATAGTAAGAATTAAAAAGGAGCAGTGAAAGAAATGTAAACATAATACTTTCCTTTCATTCTAGTTTTTGTATACAAGATTGTAATATCTTGCCTCCTACAATTGTTAAGAGATTAAACTATTAGATTGAGTCACATGAGTTATTTTATTTAAGAATTTATGAGGTGCATTTCATTCACATGCATAATATTCATATACACATATGAATAATGATTTAGAAAATATTACAAGATAGTATATGCGGTTAATTAACATATTCTAGGGTATGGAATGAAAATGAATGTGATATGAATGTTCATTCCTAATATTTTTGCATTTTGATTTACCAATAACATGAATTGAAGGATTATAATTAGCGAAATGTGGAATTTATTGTTACAATTGAGTAATTGATGAGGTGATATATGTATCTAGTCTAAGAAAAATGTTAACAAGACAAATATATACATGAGAATTTAGGTTAATTAGGACTATGAAATGGTGAAATGTGGCATTAGGAATAAGTGCCAAATAGGTAATTTAAATGGATGACAAGTGGATTGAGTATAATTGCAAAAAGTGGCCATTTAAATTTGTGACAAAAGGCACTTTAGACTTGTGACATATGGAGCAATATAATGGTGACATGTGTAGCCTTACAACTGGTGACATGTGTAGCCTTACAATTGGTGACATGTGTAGCCTTACAAGTAGTGCCTTATTGAGCCTTAAAATGAGTGACATATGGAGCCTAGAGTAAGTGACAATAAACCAATAGAATAGTAAAATATGAAGCAATGGAAGGATAACATATGTACCAAGAGAATGGTGACATATAGACCAATGGAATGGTGACATATGGATTAGTTTGACTTTCTTTAAATTTTCTAGAGAAAATGAACGAAAAAGGCAACAGAAGTGAGAGTGAAGGTCGGACATAAATTTAGAAGAGGGAGAAAAAGGAAAATAAGAAGAAAAGGAGAGAAAAGGGGGAGAGAATAGAAGAAGGAAAGAGGTTATCTAGGTAAGTTGAAATTTTGGTTTCAATTTCATCTTTCTCTTTTGATCTCTTTTCCATATCCTTAGAGCACGAATTTTAAGAAACTCAAAGAATGAAAGTTGTAGATATAGGTCTTATCTTAACCTCTATGAAATTGTCTTGATAAAATAGTGACTAGATCTTGAGTTATGTTTGTTTCCATAATACTACTTGTGATAGACCCCTATATAGGAACCTTATATTATTTCCATATTTTAAGGACCTTAGAGTCCGAATTAGTTAAAGTATAAAACATGAAAAATGATTGTTGATGTCTTATTAGTGCGTTTGTAAAACGGTTTAGTTAGAAACATTATTGTGGTTTGAGTATTGGTTGCCAGTCTGTTTCTTACTAGAAATAGGACAGAATTTGGATGGAGATTATATTTTAAAGGGAGACGCTGCTTATGTAATTTTTAGATATAATAAGACAAATGGAAGTCTAGTTTCAGGAGGCATAGGAATCAAGGCATTTGGATATTTGTAGAGAGAGTTATGATTAAAAGAAGACAGCTTGTTCATAAAGAAACATTAGGAAGAAAAAGATGTAAACATTGCACCTAAATTTAGGTTAGCTTGATGTTTGATGAGACATTGAGCTGAGCTAGTAAGTGATTTATTGGCCTATTGAAATATGTTTGAATAACATTTATGATGATTGATCAGGGATGAACTTGGTCATAGTATTGGTGTTAAACGTGTCATGGGAATTTAATGAATGGATTGGTTATGTTTTGTTTTGATTTTGATGCTTGAAAGACCATAATTTGTGAACTACCAAATGAATGATTTCAATTGGAATTGGAATTAAAGATGAATTGGTGAGGAATTGAAGTATCTTTGAGGTGTAATTAAGGTATAGTTGATGAATTATCATGAATGTGTCAAAATTTGGAAGAAAAGTTGAAGGAAAATAAAGGGGAACTTTCACGGAAATGTTTAGCAGTGAGAAAGAATTGTGTTTTGTGTTCTGGTTGAATCATATAAGGATAAGGCACTATACATAGGTGTATTTGGACTTGATTGAGGCTTAAAATGAACTTAGTTTGAAGTTGAATCAATTGGCTAAGTGTTTGATGAGTTTAGGTTCTTAAATGATATTACATATTAAGGATTGGATTGTTTAATATCAATGTACCTAAAGCTATAATTTTTAAGTTATTAAACGAGTGAAGGTGTTCTTATGAAAGCAAATGTGATTCAAAGGACATGAACAATGTGAATTAGTATAAATGAATAAGAATTGGGGAAATTGTGTGAATATAAAGCATTAATAAACGATTGATGAATGTGTGATTGATGAATTGAGGGTAACCAAACTTACATAAGGCATAACCTAATTGCAAATAAGTTATGGACAAGCTATAATGAATTAATGATAAAGATTTGTGATTAAGGGCATATACCCGGGAAAATCAATTGAGCATGTATCGAACATGACACATATACATGTGCATAGTTTAATAACTATATGATTGATCAACTTATTAATATACGGATTATATGTGTATTGTATGATTCATAAGCACAAATTGACTGACAGTATCAAGACAATGTCAGATCGTCAAGGCAATAGCTATTCTGAAGCATACTGTGAGTTGACCTAGATGTGTAATATCAATTATATATATGTTTCGATTTGAATTATGTGAGTAACGTAGATGTGTAAGCTCAATTATGTGTGTGTTTCTATTTGAGTTATATGTGTAGTGAGTTGACCTAGATATTTCTTAATATGCTTAAATTGCTCTTGATTAATTTTTACATATTGAAATGTTACTTGTATGATTATGATAATTCTGGACCATCAATTATCTGAGGAGATCATTATTTGGGATGGCATTGGAAGTGCTTATTATATGTGAATTTGACTGAATAAGTGATACTCAACATTATTATTGAATGCCAGACCAACATTCGATGATAAATGTAAACATGAATGTGAATGAAATAAGTGATGTTTAACTGAATGTTAAATACAGGACTCTAATATGATGATTGTGATAAATGATTGTGCACACTGAATGAAAGTGATTGATAGCACATTAAGTGAGATGATGCATTTCATGACATTGATGTGTATGATCAGATAAAAGAGTTGTAACTAAAGTAACCAACCTAAAAAGAGCTTAAAGCTTAGAATATGCATAAAGAGCTATAGGCTCAGTCGTAAATGAGCCCGGTATCTACAAGGGATATGAGCCAGTACCTGAAATAAGTCCGATATCCATAAGGGATATAAGTCAGTACTTCTAATAAGCCCATTATTCACAAGGGATATAGGTCAATACCTGAAATAAGCCTGGTATCCACAAAGGATATGGGATAATTAATAGGCACTCGGTTACAACAAAATAAAAATGAAAGTGGAGTCTTATGTGCATTGTATATATATCTTTACATGTATTATGTGAATAACTACAAAGAATGACTGAATTGAGTTGATATAATGATATGCTATGTTTGTGTACATGTGAATGATATGAATGATTGAATTATTCAGAAATAATTGTATAAAATGCTTGTATTCATAACGGAGTTGTTAGAATATCATGTATATTGCAATCAGGTACTAAATTCTAAATGATGTGACATATTGATTGAACTATGTTATATACTTACGATATTTATATTTATTTTGAGTGAGCACATCGATGATGGTTCACTCACTAAGTTTGCAAACTCATCAAAATTACAACATTGTTTTTCAGGTTCTTGAGAAATCTAGCTAGTCTAATTAAAGTAAATTCTGCATTTGGATATGGTCCAGTGTTAGGATTAGTTGTACCTACAAATGTCTTAATTATGATGTATCAAGAATTGTATCTTTCAACTATTGTATATTATATGTTTGTGAATAAAAATGGAACAACATGATTGTTGGAATGTTTTATGTTATGTTTAATGAATTAAAATGTAAAATGAATTTATTTAACTATCTTAACGTGTCATTTTTGTAGAGTATGTTCCCGAATATCCTTCGCTATGTTGGGTATATGCTCTATAGGAGTGGTATGTTACATTTTGGTATTAGAGTCCAAGTTTACGTCTTACATGGGCATTTATCATAATTTATATCAAGTTACATGCATCTTAAACATGTCATATACTGTCATTGTTATCGAATAATGTTCAATTAGGCATGCAGAGGCAACTGATCCCCAATTTTGGTTGCATTTAAATAAGTCACATACATGAACATATATTAAGAGTCAGGAATATTAGAAACAACGAGAAGAATGATAATCTGAAAAAGTATGAGAAAATGCAAAGTAGTTAATACCTTGATATAGCTGATCTAGTAGAGACTGAAAATGGACTTCAAAAAAAGGAGCAGTAAAAGTGTTATATCGATCATGTGATTGAATATTTATTATATAGTTATAGGAGATCTTACATGGTTTGGGATGTTAGGCCTAGATTCAATGACTTTGTATTTATGGTTATATTATCGAATATGACATCAGTCTTAAGCTGTGGTTGTACACATTTGAATTGATATGAATGTGAATACATTTTTATGGGTTGACTGAGAAAACTAGAGATGCAGGTGGAAATGATAAGATTTAAAGTGTACAAACAAAGTTGAAAGAAAACCAAAATTTATACTACTTTGAGAGGTTGAACTTGGAACTAAAATGGTTGTTTAACTATCGTGTTAAGAGCTTATGATTTAGTATAAGGTTAAATCATTAGATCTGATATCAGAATTTTATGATGGTTACGCATCTTATATTTCTGAATTAATTTAGAACATACTTATGTAAGATGAAATAAATGATAACTGGGAGATGAAATAAATGATAGCAATATATGTAGAAGTCCTCAATGTTAAGTTAACTAGTTATTGGGAGTGCACATCGAATAATGTGGTTGCCTTGATGAATGATGCTACTGAGCACATATGTATTACATGTTTGAATATTATACAGGGAGTGATCTATGACATATTGAATGCGCTTAAGCCCTATTCCCCATAGAAAAAATTCTGAAAAGACTCAGAGTAGCACTGTGGAAGCATGGATTTATGTGGATATATTAAAATTGTAGCCACTAAGGATATGTAACTTTTGTATAGTCATAGGATACCCAAATGTTATCCAGAATAAATTGAGATCAAGGTATCATTAGCTTAAGATATTAATTGGTGACCTTTTGAAAATAAATCTCTAGATAAGATGTAATGGTCTTAATGGTACACACCAAAGCATAAGAATAAATATGCATGCTTACTGCATCACCGAGCTTTAGTATATAAAATATTCTAATTATATAAGATATGAGAGAAATTGATTTTGTTGAAATATTATGAATGGTTGAAAAGCAATGATGAATATAGTTGACTAAGAAAGATTTCATGAACAATACAAGTAACTTTAGAGAGAAATCTTCTTTTATGAAGGCTTTCACCGACTTATATCATATAAACCAAATGTTCCATTTTTAAGAATTGGTGAATATTAAACATATCAAAGGTGAATATTGGAGTCAGATAATTATATTACTCAAGGACGAGGGGCTGAATATAATATGGAGATTGTATATTTTTTTTGTTTATAGTAAAGTATCCGAATTAAATTATTGAGTCCCTGAATTCGAGATGATGTTATTGCTATTACTTGAAGGACTTGAAACCTTATGTAGAGGATTGGACATATTAAGTTGTTGGTTAATTTGAAATCTAAGACTGAGAAATTCTAGAAAATATTCATATTGTATGCATGCGAATGTATTACTGGAAACGAAACAGTTATGATCTCTGATTTTATCAAATTAGAAATTTGAGTTATGAAGAACATTGATATATTATCTTATTTTAGTGCTATTGTTAGATATTGATTGTTTTGTATAAATGGATATGTCCTGCTTAATGCTGAGGTCTTTAGGTGCATGGATTGGATGGTATTATCCTGCAAAGATAGAATGTTAAGTTATTATTATACAATGATACCTTTACATGTGACGATAAACTATATCTACCTGCTACAAAGAATGAGAGACTAGAATTGAGATGACTGTCGCACTTGATATTATGAAATATTTAATGATTAGAAGATGTAATTGAGGTAGCTTATGTCACAATATCAAGGTATGAGAAATGGAATGTAGTTATATAGAAATTGCATATTAACAACATTGACGTTAGATTTGCAATTTAAATATTAATTTTCTTATAATTGACTGCTCTATAACAGAAATTGGTGGGACATAAAATATTTTTAAAAGTGTCACCCTATAGACAGGTGATGTAATTCCGCAAGTCCCACGTAGTATAGTATAATATCGTCCCACAGGGAGTAATTATGTAAGTACAAGGCTTGGATCACTCAATTAATTAGACTAATCACTTAAATGTTGATAATTGAGGAATTGATTAATTAACGACTTGCTAAAACTAATTTTAAAACAAACAAAATAACCGTGCAATTTATGATTGAAAGGAATAAATCAAATATGTAAAAGACGGGTTTCAAATTTGGTTTCGTGATCGACTTCTAATTATTATCTTCTGGTTTATTCAAT
>JAOTJB010037562.1:0-10135 GCA_027123815.1 Erythroxylum minutifolium
AAAGGAAAATAATAATAATAATAATGATAATAATAATAATAATGCATACATACATACAAAAATTAATAATAATAATAATAAAATTAATAAAAATTATTAATTTTATAATTATAAGTATAACAATCAGTTAAATATATTTTATAACAATAAATAATAAGAATAAGAATAATAAAATTAATAAGAATAGTAATTTATATAAAATTTGGAAGAAATTTTTAATATTTATAAGAATTTTGATAATAATCTGTTGAGTTGTCATAGTTTGCATTAAAGCCTTAATCCCTGTTCCAAAATTTTGGCACCTTATGTGAATAAAAAGAAGATATGTTCAGCTCAGACAGCAAGTGAATGTAGAAATAGACAATGTCACCTGATCTGTATAATATAAGAACTACGAAGAATTAGAGATGGACAAAAGAACCTAACTGAGCATTGAGTTTCTAATTTCTTGTATGGTTTTATTCACAAAAATGTTTCTACACACAATACAGAGTGCATATCAAAGATTTTGTAGATGAATTCCTGGACATGCAACTGAAGGCTTTTGTCTTCGATGTCATTGTTTCGTAGGGCCAGATTCATGTATTCTCGCTTATCTTCCTTGAGATCGTCTACGAGCCCTATTCTTTCCAGCTTAATCGCGGCGTCTCCAGTTGCTTTCACACCACTTGTGAGATTCCCTTCTCATCAAAGTCTTCCATGTTCTCATCTGAATATGCATATTTGCTTGTCCACATCAAATTAGCTTATTACAATGACTACCGGTTGCCTTTCTCAAGAGATGGCATATGGAATTACTTCCACTTATGTATAATCATAAATCATCTGCTCTATCCCAGTTGAATATGCAAACAACAATAACACAAATCTCAGACATGTTGGCCTTCATATACACACCACTATTACCAATTGTGCACTATATCGTGCTTGTGACAAACCTATTTGCCCACTACTGTACGCCACAAATCGCGATCGTGCTTAAACACGATCTTGGTGAACACATTTTTACTGCCACTATTCACCAAATGTCGCGATCATGCTTCAGCACGATTGCGACGAATCTCTTCTCACCCTTACTATTCACTAAAGCGGCGATCGTGCTACTCTCTTCTCATGGGGGTTAGAAACAAAAAGTCATGCTTTTGACTTTTTCTTCTGCCTTTTTATTTGTTGACTCATTTTTGTATATTTTTGTTCGACTCTCAATTCAATTTATTTTCATGTCTATTTTTATCTCATTTTATTTAATTTGTTTGTGTATTTATTAATTTCACATCATGAATTCTTTTTATTTATATCTTAATTTTATTTTAGTTATATATTTAATTTTCTTAAAATTTCCCCAATTTTATTTTATAAAAAACAATACAGAATTAATAATAATAATAATAATAATAATAATTATTCAAATTTAATTATAATAATTACTAATAATCAGATTAATAAAATTAATAATAATAAGGAATTTAATAATAATATTAATAAAGATAATTAATAAAAAATATAAAATGAATAATAATAAGTATATGTACTCAAGTAGAAAATTAATAATAATAATAATTAATAAGAATAAGAATAATAATATGGAAGTTAATAATAATATAATAATAATAGGTAAAAATTAATAATAATAATAAGAAGAAGAAGAAGAAGAAGAAGAAGGATAAGGAAAGAGTTGAAGGAGAAGCAAAATGAAAGAAAAACAAGAAACGTCTTTGCTTAAGTGAAATAAGCTAAGGTAGGGTTTCATCAAAAACGAGTTAAACCATCGACATTTTAATTCTGACAAAAAGTAGAACCAGTGCTAGAGGTGATTTGGCTTCTAAGTAAACAACGTACGCTCGTACTGTATAGTTTATTTTTATATTCCAGATGATGTTATTGATGGCAGAGGTAAAATTATAAATAAGGACACGGACTGAAAATTAGGAAGAAATGTTTTTATACATGTTAGATATTTTTCTTGGTACGGTGTAGAAAGAGGAAGGTGTTTAGGAACATGTATCAATGTGGGTTACCATAGACTAGTTGTCAGGCTGATAGCAGCCTATAATTCTAGACCCATGGCCAATGAGTAGTAGTGTGTAATACATAACATAATGGATTGCCAATGTTTTAAGTATCCTACGATGACTACGTCGGTTTTGTGACACGAAAACACGCAATCATTATACATTTGTCTACCAAATTACAAAGACTAAAGATAGGTACTATAGCTTTTTCAGAAATTCCTATGGCATATAAAGTAAATTAAATAGACTTTTAAGTCAGTCTTATATATGTTTAAAAAATCACGGGTATGATTTATGTAAAGACAATGCATTGATAAGGGAACCTCCTATAAAGATGCTTTTTTTAATATAAATTAAGTTGCATAGTATAAATTACATTATCAATTTAGACTGAATGAAACTATGGAACTTACGTATTATATTTTCTATTAGCAATGTTTGGTTCAAATATGGGGACTTGCATCCAAAAATTCCAATGACATACAAGGAAAATTATATAAAAGGATTGGATTACTATTAAAGTCACAGAAAAGATTTGTAGATGTAATGGGTGTCAATTATGTTATGACAGTGTATTAATGAATAAATTGACTAACATGCGTAAATGACGCCCAATTAGATGACATTAGATAATAGCAGTTCTTGTAAGTTTTATCTCCTCATCATTCATATGGTCCATTTAAAATAACTTTATCCTACCTACTAAATTTTGTTGCCCACCTACCTATCTCATCGTCTTTGTGATGGCCGAAGGCTTTGAGTGGTTTTAGTGGATTTATATCCAACAATTTGGTCCGCTATTCTCGCCTAGCAGCTCATGCACCATCTCTGTTGCTTACGGAAGAGGATAGAAAAGCTCCAACCTGCACAAAAAACATTCAGATCTAAGGAGGAAAGGCAATGGTGGGATGTATATGGTTCTTTGGTTAATCTTCCGCTACTGTTTTTACATATATCTTACGGTTATATTTATGATGCTTAATGCATGTGTTTTATACTTTCATGTTCTGTATGAAATGTATGCCTTTGCTTGGTTTATTTTACAATTCTTATATGAGTAAAACTTGCGAAAGATATTACAAACATAGTTGTGCAGTTTGATGCACGTACGTGCTTGTGTGTTGGCCATTCATGGACCCTCTAATACAAAAATTAAGAATTTGGAGATTATATAAAAAATGTAATTTTGTTGGGACATATATAGACCTGGAGTAAAACGGGAGAGAAAATAAACAATGGAATTTATTTTCCATAATTACACATGTAGAACTTAAGTTTTGATGTCTTGTTCTTGACTTCAAAACCAAGAAGAAGTACTGACCAATAAGCTTAAATGATGGTTAAGAATGTCTATGACATGATCCATCATCTTTATTGATCTCAATAAAATTGACTTGACATGTAAAAAAGTGGGAACACAAGTAGGGGATTTAGTGTTCGATGGAAACAATCACATCATCTTTGGAATATGTATGTATATATATATGTATATATGTATGTACGTACATACGTATATATATGTATATATATACGTACGTATGTATGTATGTATTATCTTCTTGATTTCTTTTAGGATGAGATCCTCTACTTCTATTCTGTTTCATCCCGTCTCAATATATATATGTTTATATATATATATACATACATATATGTGTGTGTGTGTGTGTGTGACATGTATGTATGTACTATCTACTTGGTTTCTTTTGGGGTGAGATCCTCTAGTCCTATTCTGTCTCATCCCATCTCCACCACAAATTTCATAATAAATAAATGGGACAGAGAGAAATTTGTGCCTAATAGGGGATGACATAGAATAGGAATAGAGGGGATGGACAAGAGAATCTAGTCATGTTTCTTTTCCCATATAAAATATGTATGTATTATCTACTTGGTTTCTTTTGAGATGGGATCCTCTATTCCTATTTTGTTTCATCCCGTCTCAACCACAAATTTCACAATAAATAAATGGAACAGAGAGAAATTTGTGGCTAATAGGGGATGACACATAATAGGAATAGAGGGGACGGAATAAAGAATCAAGTCACGTTTCTTTTCCCATATAAAATGACTCTTTTCAAGCTAAAATGAATATAGTACACTTATCCACACAATACCAACTATATAAGCATTTATTTCTGTGTAAATATAGGTCATGTTACAATTTACAAAATTGACAAGGACGAGATACCAACCAGGAATGCTTCCATGGATATTACAAAGTAAAACATTTGTGTTTTTGTTTTTAAAGTGAAGGTTAGCATTATATGTAACAAATTAAATGACCTTATATTCTTTCACTACCCTAGTATTTCTGGTATTTGATATAATTTCCTTTTATACACTTCAACAACCAACTAACAAAAATGTGGTTATTTACTTTATGTATTTGTATTCTGTTTTAGGTCTAGGTTTTCGAGTCGTCCCTCCTACACATAACAGGTAATAAATTGATTATTTAAAGGAAAAATGGGTCACAGGGGTGACAAGTTAAGTCACCCCCGTGAGGGCACTTGTCATGGTGGTGATAAGATGGTGTTAGTCACGGTGGTGACAAGTTATATCACCACCTTTCTTCTTCTTTTTTTTCCTTTTCATTCAAAATTTATGAGAACTTTTCCTTCAACCTTCATGTAAAATTCACAAAATAATCCAATTAACATTCATGCAATATTCACACCATTTCCACTCAATTTATCTCACATTTGGATCAAAACACAAGGATTTGTAACCAAAATCAAGATATGAAGGCAATTAAAACCAATAGAAACTAGACACAACAAGTCACAGTCAGGGTTATGATAGTAATTGTTGACCATATATCCTTCTGTTTAATGATACCTTTTTTCTAAGACAATATATTCTTCATCCTAGTATCAACCACATTGGAAATTTATAAAAAAAACTTCATAAATTTAGACATACTTCAAAATGCCTCATAAAGCATTGAATATTAACAATGTTGGATAGGGAATTTTTTTTGGTAATGCATCAAAGCCAAAATTTAATCCAACAGAAGTCAATGTCAATTAGGGCGACTTAGGGAGACAAGATGGGACAAAAAAGAGAAGGTTAGATAGAGTAAATTATACCCAAGTCCATGCTAACAAAAATGATCTAATGCATAGGTTTATATTGATAGAAAGGAAAGAAATTGGCCAACCTACAAAGAGGTGGTTAAGAGGAAGGAATATTAACGATGCTAATTTGGAGTAGTTACGTAATCCAATAAAGAGGATGAAGAGAATAGGCAATAGTGTACATTATTATTTAGGATAGGAACAAACACCATATAATCTTACAAAGAGGATGAAGAGGACAAAGAACAATGTACAATATTACTTAGGATAGGAATAAACATTGTTGCATCGTGATTCATACCATAAGATAAGCATTCTGAGGAACTTATTAATAAAAAACAAGTTGATATTTAAATTTAACGGTCTTCTCATTAACATTTTACCATATCATCCTCATTATAAACTTGACATAATGGTCAAGTTATTCAGGTGAACTCCAATATTTTAGATACAAGGCAGTTTCCTAATTTTTTATTTCCTAAACTACTTATTTGTGTGCCTTATGTATTTTACTTAAGTTTTTAGGAGGCCTTACTGTAATGATTTTCTCAACTTTTGCTTCTAGAGACATAATCTGGTATCTAGTCATAAAAAAAAATTCAATGCTAATCGTGATCTTCTTATAGATGCAGTTTTTACTAGTTTAAATTTAAAATACAAGGAAATCTAAGAGCTATACAACATTATTTAACATTATATATTCATTAACCATAAGAATTTGTATACTGGGTGCATGAGAAATTTAGACATATTGATTAAGCTCCTATTTGGGAAATTTAAAAAAATTGTTATTTTATTGGGTAAGTTTAACGTGGTGGCCATGTGTAAAGGAAATTTTCAAATCATTTCTAAGTAATTTAAAATATGAAAATCAATTTAGCTAATGAATTGATGTGTGTTAGTAGGGATGGATCAACTATTTTTTCATTATAGGACCTATCTTACTATACTAACGTGGGTTACACCATGATTGAGAATAGTAGGAAGCCATTATTTTTAAAGAAACTGAAAATTTTATAGACTAAATATGATCATTGTCTTCTATTGAATTATACAGATTATAATGAATTAGTACATTATGTTGGATGATACATTGTATAAGGATTTACTCGATCCAATAAGCTTAATTTGCTAAATGTCTAATGTATTCAATTTTTGACAATAACCAAGTTTCTTATCCTGACCTTCTTAATCTTAAATAAGTTTGTTTCAACATCTCTTCTCAACCAAATGCTGGAGTATTTCCACAATCATGTCAATATTGGCAAATGAGAGATTGCAGTTTAGGTGAAATTTCGTTATAACATGGTATTTGTTCCAATTTAAGGAGCTTATCCTTTTCTTGTTTTTCTCTAATCTTATATTTGGGATTCTTAATAGGTCTAAAAGGTGAGATCTTAATGTATCCAGATCAATTAGCTGAGGCTTACAATATCCCTAATTTTTTTTCTTAAAATCCCTTTGGTCAATTGCAAATAACAAATAGAGATACTCGAAAGGTTTTTAATTGAATTGTGTGGCCATTATATGATGTAATTTCTATATTATTGATTGAAATGAGCATATAGTCATTTGATTAAACCACACAATATTTCACTTTAATAATGCAAATGTAAATATTTAATGTTTCTTTCTAATTGATTTCACCAAATATCAAACTATGAGAAATCAACTACATCAAATAAAATATATAACCTGAATGATCATCATATGTTCATTTGAACTAATTCTCTCACGTACACTTAGCCTCTTTGTATACAATTACTAAAAGGTAAGCCAAAAATAAATAAGCTAAGAGGGAAATTTTGACTTTAACATTTATATCTAAATACAAAATAGACTAAATATTTTGTTTTGTTCAAAATGGACACCATTATTTTAAAATATCTAAATTATATAGACAGAATAATAGATGAAGGTATAACTCTATCATTTTTCTACCACATCATTGTTGATATGGCATAAATATAATGATCTTTAATTAAATTATAGGCCCAAAATGCCACATATATGTCATTTGCCCTTGTGGAATCCATAATACTTTTAAAGTTTGATCTATAATTAAAATTTTTAATATATTTGATAATTTTTAATAATAAATATTACTAATTACACAATAATATAATTAATCCCATAATTTGAAACTCAATTTAATCATAACAAGATTTTATAAAAACTCAAATCTTATCCTAATATAACCCTAACCCTAAATTAATTCCTAATTTTCCTAAATGATTTCCTTTTTATCTTCGTCTTCAGTTGCCTGCCTTTTCAAGCTGCTCCATTTACATTTCCATTTATAAAGGGTTAAATTTGAATCATTTTAAAACTTTAGGGAGTATTTTGAACACTGTAAAACATTAAGGTCTATTTTTTAGTATAGCTCAGCATCATTAACTAGAGTAGAGAAACTCTGGTTGAACATTTATTCCTCCTTATTCCATTTGCTTCCTTCATCTGGTTCCAATACCTTTGTTGCATTTCATTTCTATTCTCCTTCTTTTCCTTTTTGATCATTTTATTATATCCATGTGTCCCTAATTTCCTAAATCCTCTCTTCCTATCTATAGCTTTTCAATTACTATACTTAAACTTATCATTCATTTCTTAATAGTTCTCGCCTATGGATTTGGTACTACCACTCTCTTTATCTTCCTCTAACTCTAAAACCACCACCTCTTCAAAATACTCATCTTTTGATTCTCCAATATCATCCTTCACTTATGTTAACCAAACACACAAACATCATAGCCCTACTCCCCCTGAAGTTACTCCTATATAACACCTCAAAATAACTCAAGGCCTAAACCTTCCCCTTCCTAATTCTAGTTGTCCCTTAATCCTAAGTTTATAAAAACCTTGTAGCCACAAAAGGGATATTGTTCCTCCCACAATTGCATTGATAATAGCTACCCATCCCTCCTCTTCTTCTTACCCCCTATTCCTTCTCTTCCTCTTCAACCCTCGACACATTTGGAGCAAACTTCCATTAATGCATTTAATTTGCAGAAAATGTGGACTGTTATGTTTAACGATATGTAGAGTAAGAGAAACCCTCTCTTTGACTTATTTTCCATTGTCCAAAGACAATAATAATGTAATGGTTGAACCAATGTGGAAAATTACAAAAAAAAGTGCAACAAAATTGAAAATTTTCCTCATAGCATTATTTTGGTAAAAAGGGTGCCTTTACACACATGTAAAAGATAGCCCAATTGCTCTAAAACAAATTTGAGCTCCAACAAGTTCTCATTTCTACAAATGATGCCTTCCTGTTCAAATTTGACTCTACTAAAGTATTAGACTTTACGCTTGAATTGGGGCCATAGAGATTTAATGGAAACCAAATGTTCACCAAAACATGGCAGCCAGGTTTCATTCCTAACTAGGTAAAAATTAAAATAGTACCAATTTAGGTTAAACTCCACAATGTCCCTTTAGATTTCACCATTGAAGGGTTGGGGCTATATAGTAAGTTTAGTTGGTAAGCTTTTATTTATGGATTCTATGACTGTAAAAATGCACATAATAAATTATTGAAGAATTGTAATATCCGATTTCCAAAACATGTTTAGTGTTAGAACCCTAGATCAAGCATTGTATATACATGCATAACATTAGCATTCACACACGAATTATATTTGTACACATTACGAAGATAGCATATGCACTTAATTGACTTATCCTGGAGTATGAAAGATTTTAAAGTGACTATGATGTGAATTGTGAATTGTTATGCCTTGAATTTTGGTTTGATTAGATTCCAATTAGTAAATTGGAATTAATTGTTATTAATTAGGAGATTGATGAATTAATATGTACAATTGGATTAAAAAATTCCATGTGATAGGATAAATTAATACATTAAAAATTAGGATGATTACGCCTATAATTGAGTGACATTTGACATAGTTAATTAATTGAAAAATGGACCAACTATTATATGACATGTGGACTAATTATAATGAGACATATGGACTGATTAATTGGTGACATATGGCAACTTAATGTGTGGATTAATGGCAGCATATGAAATGGGCCAATGGATTCCATGCCTTAAAACATATGTCTTAGAAAATTGGTGACACCTAGCATGTTGATGAAGCAAATTCCAGTAGCACCATTTCTGCTGTTTTCCTCACCTTTCTCTACCAAAATTGCTTCAAGCTTTTCTCTGTATTCTAGTCTTTACTCTAGCTAAATTGGTACATGAAATTCACACCTTAACCTCCCACAAAATAGCCAAGAAATCAGCTGTTTGTTGTCTTGTGTTTTTATCAACTAGCTCATCTTCACCTTAAGTTTATGATGAATTTTGCCTGCTTGGAGGGCTAGTATAATCTAGAGTTTTGAGTTGAATTGAAAGCCTCATAAGTAAGTAGCAATCTAATCCTTATGTCATGCTTAGTAGTATATGAATCATGCTTGAATTGGAATGAAATGTATAGTTGTGATGATATGTGCTGGAAATATATTGATCTAACTTAGAAGTTTTCTATGCTTGCTCTTGATGTATGAAAACCATGGGATATAGATTGATTCAAGGATGAATCAAGTCTGGATTTGAAGTATAATGAAGGTGGATTTATGCTAAAGAAAGATGTTAATAAGTGTTTTTGAATTGAGAAATAACTAGGACTATAAGCATGATAATGTAAGATAGTTTCTGGTTTGATTTTTGATGCATGAAAGACAATGATTTTGACTATCAATTGAATAATTTTAAACTATAATTGGAGATGATATCGAAGAGGAATTGGAGTATAATTCAGGTCTAATTGATGGACTATAAAGAAGATGTTTTGAATTTGGTATAAAAATGATAAAATCTAGAAAAAAAACTAATGAATGGATACTTTTCTGGTCTATTTTTGTAACACCCCATTACCCTAGAGTACGTACCAGAACGCCCTAGGTCATTCCGACACATAACCTAAGATAATGGAGCGCTACGTGAAATTACTATCGGACTCCACATGGCATCACATACATTAAAAATATAAGAATCAGTAAATGAAATTCACAAAATTTTAAAACCAAAATCCT
>JAOTJB010037589.1:0-10135 GCA_027123815.1 Erythroxylum minutifolium
ATTGTAGCTTTTAAACATCCATACATGTACATCATCATATCCTAATACAGAATATGCTACATGAAAGAGGAAATTACTCAAAAAGTCTATTTAAAGTCTTCTATCTCAGCTGACCGACCTTTGAGCCATTTCTTCTTCACAAAAGTACAAGAATTACGCTTCTTGTAATCTTTCAATCGCTAATGTCCTCTCTTGATCTTAAAATGTCAATGCACAATTTTGGGTGAGTTTTGTGAACTAAATGAGGTAACCATCATCGATGGTTCACTCAATTTATGTAACACCTTATCACACATAACACATATTTCATATCTTTGCAATTTACAAGAAATATCACATTTCACATTCTCATTTAAATACAAAGTACCAATTCATTTTAATCAGTTAATCACATGTTTTAAAATGCGTATGCAATGCACGTAAGACTCACTTTTGCTTGTTATTGTTGTTGTTGTGACCGAATGCCTTTTTACTAGCTCATATCCCTTTGTGGATACCGAGCTGTGTCAGAATAATGTCCCCTATCCGTTAGTGGATACCAGGTACTTTCACAACTGAGCCTGAGGCTCTAATGACAGTATGAGCTTTAAGCTCTTTACACTGGTAACTCCTATCACAACTGCCTTTATTTTTTATGCATTTATATAATGGAATGCTTCACATTCATGTATATATACAATCAGTTACTTGATTTCAGTTTCACTTTTACATTCACATTTATCATCGGACCTTCATCCAGAATTCAACAATAATGTGGAGTACCACTTATTCATTCAAATTAACATACAAGGAGCACTTCAATATCACAATCATCAAATCAGAATCTTTGGACCTTCATGTCTGGAATTAGTGTAATCAATCACACATTCGTAAGAGAATTCAATCATAATCAAAACAATTAATTGAGTGAGACCGTCTAGGTTACTCACAATTGCTCCCTAAAGCTTATTGCCTTGATGTTCTGACAATATCAGGATGTGGTTGCACTACTTGCTCTCCTATATACATTAACACAATTTTACGTTACTGTGCTGCTTATGTAGTTGGGCAAACACAAGTATAAATGTATCATATATCATGCATGTGCAATGAAAAATTCACGGGTATATTTTTGTAATAAACTGATGTACTCCAATAGTGCCAAACTTCACACACTCATTCATTATTCACACACCCATTCACTACTCCAGTTCTTGCTAAAAGCATTTCATTTGGGTCAACTTTACATAATCAATAAGATCAAGAAAATGATATATTTTTGTAACACTTTCTTCTAAACAATTGTTCCTCTATGTCTTAAGTCTATAATGACATGAAAATCAATCAATTTGGTTCATTATCCTATGATTTATGCTCATAATACCATAGACTATATACATTTGAAATTTTGGCTAAAGCATGATCATGCATTCAATTTGTACAACTCGTATATCGCAATTCTATTATCCAAAATTTACAAACTTCATACCAATTTAAAGCTAATAGAATAATCTACAACTTTAGTTCACACAATTTAGTCTAATTAGGCCTAAATAAATATAGTTTATTCAATAACAACAAGATATGATTTCTGTCCCTGCTAGTGTTACAGCCTAAAACAAGACTCAATTCCATGCCAATTTTGAAAGTTTTAGAGACAGATTTAAAATTAGAATTCTTCAAAAACGTTAGAGATAAATGTTTCTAGTTTAATATGAACTAAAAATCAACTTATTTGAAAATCTATAGCTCAAGATATAATCAAAATATAGAAGCATGATTAATGAAAATTCTCCAGTTCAACATTCCAACACATTTCCTCACATTGATCTAATCACTTTTTTTTCAAATCATTTCAGATGATTCTAAATTGTCATAGGGATGAAAAGAAATGTCTTAGGAGTGCATTGGTTTAATTTGCAAATTGTTTAGAGTTTAGAAGAAAAAGTTATTACCAAAAGAATCAAAGTTTTTTATATAAAAACTTAAACACAAAAACCATGCACGTAACCTTCTTCTTCTTCTCTCTTCTGTGAATTTTTTATGAACAGTAACAATCATAAGCCAGCACAAAATTTAGAACCACTTACACGAGCCTTCATCCTCAAGCATGAAACATCATCTATACTACTCCCCTTTTCAACTTAATAACACAAAACAATTCAAAAATCCAACATTCACATAAACATCAAAACCGCATACAACTATTCACGTAAATTCTATTTGTGCATTTTTCTCCATCTTCCATTCATCTGATTCATTATTCCACTTTCTTCCACTTTCTTCTAGACTTTCATTTCATCAAGAACTTTTCATTTCTATACCAGAGCTAACTTACATGAACTTCTGCATTTTCATTCATATCAACTCAAAATCCATATTTACAAACCATCATTTTCGGTACCCATATACGTATTTCTCTAAACCAGAACTGTATATATATATATATATATAGATTCATCAATTTTCTTTCATGAATTTCAGCGTCTATGCATCCAATTCACTAATCATCAATAAACCTACTTTTTCCTACCTCACTTATGCATGGATTCGTTTACAAATTCTTAAACAACATCACTTACTTGATCCTTCAACAAATTCTAGTAGTGAAAAAGACAAACATGGCTTCGGTGGTTAAACAGAAAACAAGGAAAATTTTCAGTGTTGGATGCATTCAATGGAGAAGAAAAATGACAGCCCTTTTTTCATATTCAGACAAAACACATTTTCTTAATTCACTGCCACATGTCATTCTTGCATATGAGTCATTTGTCACTTATGAGTGCTGCCACATGTCACCATGTAATTGGTCCAAAATTTAATATTTTTCCTAGTCCAAAAATACTCCAAATTTTTAGAAATTTTCTAAATTCACTAAAAATTTTGAAATAATACTAATAGTCTTCAAATAAAATTTTAACGCAAATAAGTCACGATTCACATTTTAATCAATCAATCATACCCGAAAAATGTCAATGAATGTACATACAATTATTATAATGTGTCCAAAAATAAATATTCACATGTGTGTAAATATACTATAATGCATGAGCATGAAATGCACTTCTAATTTCTCACTGTACTCTCAATTAACCATTTTGGGGTCTAATCCCGAACATGGGATGTCACACTAGTGATGAGAAGTACCCTATTAAGAGAGAAGCATTGGTTATTAGACGTGCATTGAGTATACAAGTGAAGGAAGATAATGATGAGCAATGTGACAATATCTTCCATACAAGATGTCAAATTAAACACAAGGTATGTAGCATGATCATTAAAGTGGTAGTTGGACAAATGCAACTAGTAAAACCTTTATAGGAAGCTAATTTTACATATTATGAAGCATCTACAGCCATATAAACTTCAATGTTTGAATGATTATGGGAAGCTTAAGGTAAACAAGAAAGTGCTAGTTTCATTCTCAATTGGAGGGCATAAAGATGAGGTTTTATGTGATGTATTGCCTATGCATATTGGAAACATTCTTTTAGGGAAACTATGGCAATATGATAGGCATGCAATGCATGATGGATTCAAGATCATATATTATTTTATAATGAATGGGAAACCAATCACTTTTATACCAGTAACCCCTAGACAAGTGTATAAAGATCAAATGAGAGTTAAAATGGAGAGTGACACAACAAGAGAGAGGGAAGTTAAGAGTAGTTAAAAAAAGAGTGAAAAGAAATGAGTGGCTAAACTAGAGAGGAGAGAAAAAAAAGTAACTTTAAATAGAAAGGAAAAAGGAGAATATCAAGAGAGTGTTGAGAGAAAAACCAGAAAGCATGCAATTTTTTATCTAAAAGAGAACAATTTTAAGAGGGTTGTGTTTTCAAATAAGCCAATTATTGTATTATTGTACAAAGAGGCTTATTTTAATACTAACAAACTTAACGTTTATTTTCCCAGTGTTGTTGTTTCTTTATTGTAGGAATTTGAGGCTGTGTTTCCTAAAGATGTTCCTAGTGGATTGTCACCTAGGGGAATAGATTATCAAATTGATCTTGTTCACAATATTTCAATTCCAAACCAACCAACTTATAAAAGTAATCATAAGAAGAGAAAAGAGCTTTAAAGGCAAGTTAAGGAATTGATGGCAAAAGGGTATGTAAAGGAGAGCATAAGTCTATATAAAACTAGGATGTGAGAAGATGATGAATGGAAAACTGCTTTTAAGACTAAGTATGGTTTATATGAATGGATTGTAATGCCATTTGGTCTTACTAATGCACCGAGTACTTTTACGAGGTCAATGAATCATTTTTTAAGTGCATTCATAGGCAAATTTATTGTAGTATATTTTGATGATATCTTAATTTGTAGTCAGAATATGGATGAGCATTAAGAACATTTAAAATCTGTTTTGAATGTTTTGAGAAAAGACAAGCTTTATGCTAATCTTAAAAAGTGTTCTTTTTGCTTGAATAGGACTTTTTTTCTTGGTTTTGTTCTAAGTTTGGCAGGTGTTGAGGTTGATGAAGAAAAGGTAAAGGCTATCTAAGAATGTCAAACAACTAATTCCATCATAGAGGTAAGAAAGTTTCCATGAGTTGGCTAATTTTTATAGGTATTTTTTTAAATATTTTAGCACCATTGTAGCACCACTTACTGAAATTATAAAGAAAACTATTGGTTTTAAGTGGGGTAGTGATCAAGAGTGCGCATTCAATTTGATTAAAGATATGTTGTGTTCAACACCTTGTTTAGCATTTCCTAACTTCTCAAAAACTTTTAAGATTAAGTGTGATGCCTCAGGAATAGGTATTGGAGTTGGTTTGATGTAAGAGAAGCATCCAATTGCCTACTTTAGTAAAAAAAACTCAATGGGCCTGCTTTGAATTACCTAATTTATGACAATATGCTATATGATTTGGTGAGAGCATTGCAAACTTTGCAACTGTACCTTTGGCCTAAGGATTTGTGATATATATAGATCATGGATCATTAAAACATCTCAAGGGACAAGGTAAGTTGAATAAGAGATATGCCAAGTAGATGGAATTCATTAAAACATTCTTATATGTCATCGAGTACAAATGAGTTAAGGAGAACATTGTGGCTTATGTATTTTCAAGGAAGTATGCCTTACTCTCTAAACTTAATACAAAATTACTAGGTTTTGAGTATATTAAAGAATTATATGCTAATGACCATAACTTTTCTAGCATATTTGGGGCATATGATAATGTAGCATTTGGTAAGTTCTATAAGTATGATGGTTTCTTGTTTAAAGAAAGTAAGTTGTGCATTCCCCAATCTTCTTTAAGGGAATTATTAGTGAGGGAGGCATATGGTGGGGTTTTAATGGGGCATTTTAAGATTATAAAAACCTTAGATGTTTCTAGTGATCACTTCTTTTGGCCACACATGAAAAGGGGTGTAGAGAGACTTTGTGAGAATTACATTGCCTATAAAAAAGCTAAGTTTAAAGTTATTCCTCATGGTTTGTATTTACGTACACCTAGTGAACCTTAGATTGATATTTTTATGGATTTTTTTTTAGGTTTACCTATGTTAAAAGGTGGAAAGGATTATGTTTTTGTTGTTGCTAATAAGTTCTCAAAGATGGCTTATTTTATTCCATGCCATAAAGCTAATGATGCAACACATATAACTGATTTGTTCGTCGAATAGGTTGTGCGTTTGGATGGCATTCCAAGGAGTATTATTAGTGACAAAGATGTAAAGTTCTTAAAATATTTTCAGAAGACTTTCTAGGTAAAGATGAGAAATTATTTTCAACAAATTATCATCATCAAATCGATGGTCAAACTGAAGTTGTTGATATGACCTTATCTACCTTATTACGAGCCATCATATAAAGGAATTTGAAGAATTAGGAGGAGTGTTTGCCCTACGTTGAATTTGCTTACATTAGGAGTGTCCATTCGATAACAAACTACTATCCTTTTTAAGTTGTGTTTGTGTTTAATCCATTAACACCGTTAGATTTAATACTAATACTAATTAAGAAAAGGGTTAGTTTGGATGGAAAGAGGACTACATATTTAATCAAGGCATTGTATGAGAAACTAAGGTTGAATATTGAGAAAAAGACCAAGCAATATGAAACTCAATATAACAAGGAACAGAAGAAAGTGATATTTAAACTTCGTGATTGGGTTTGGGTTCATTTGAACAAGGAAATATTTTCACAATGAAGAAAATCAAAGTTGCATCCTAGAGGAGATGGTCTATTTCAAGTGCTTACAAAGATTAATGACAATGCCTAAAAGTTGGATCTTCCAAGTGAATATAGTAATGTAAGTGCCATTTTTAATGTTGCTAATTTATCTCTCTTTGATGCAAGTGATGATTTGAGAATGAATCCTTTTGAAAAATAGGGGAATAATGAGAACCAAGTTGGCCTAAGCAAAGCTCCAAAAGATCCATTGAGCATTCAAGGAGGCCCAATTATAAGAGCTAGAGCTAAGAAGATAAAGGAAGCTATATAAATGGGCTAATTGAGGGGATATGGACCAGACAATGTCTAATTAGTTTGGAAAGAATTCACTCCAATTTGTTCCAAGCATTCCAAACGTGTTCAAAATGACCAAGATTTGTAGGAGACAATAAAAAACATGTGCAAGCTATCTTAACAAAATATGAGTGGTTTTAGGCATCAAATAATGTGTTTTATGCTTTAAAAACATTTGAAAGCTGTGTTAAAAAATTAGGAGTTATTTTAGACCTCAAATAACATGTTTTATGCATGAAAAACATTTGCAAGTTGTCTAAACAAACTAGGAGTGATTTTATGCATTAAATAATATGTTTTCCTTATGTTTCTTGTCAAGACCAGTTGCTAAGATTGTGTTCACACTATGATTAGCTGAAATCATGGGTGATTTTTTTATCAAATTATTCAATTAGGGTGTTTTCTTACCTTAATTAGCTCAAAACTAATGCCCATATAAACACAAACATTGTATTATTCAAAACACTTCAGAAAAATTCATAATTCATTTGAGTGAGATCAATTTCTTTTTGGTTCTTTTATGAACTTGAACTAATCAACATTATTACCTTGTGGCATTCAAAACCTATCTTATAACTTTGGTTCTCATCTTCTATAGACATTGGGTCAGTTTACCTATTATAAAACTTGTTTTAGCTTTCTTGGATTTCTTGCTTCCATTGTGAGATTACTAGGATTCAAAGCTAATCCTTGAGGTTCACATCAAGATAGAACTATTAAAAGTTGTTATTTAGAATTTTCAATTTGTAACGAAAGTAGTATATTATTGCTAACTTAATATGTTGTATCATTAGAGCTATTTAATACGATATTCTTTATCTGACACATTAAATAATTGACTTAAAAATTTAAAAATAAAATTTTTAATTAATTCTTCTGTTAATTTTGTCTTGAATAATTTAAGTCTTGAATAAATTACAACAAATAGATATAAAATATTCAAAATTTTAACTTATAATAAATATAAATTATAGATAATCTTATAATTAATAGTGTTGATATAACATATTATATTATAAGAACTATTTAACATCATGATAGCTATAATATAATATAACATATTATATTATAAGATTAAAATTAAATTTTTTACTTTCGTAAAACCTAAGTTTTCGTTCTCACTAACCCAGATCCAGATCCACTACTTCGATAACTTTTAACGATGAAAGCCAAGAATAAAGGTTTATGTGTGTTTATTTTGACTATGACTTCCTTTTTTTGATATTGGTCTAGATTTTTTTGGGATCTAATAATGTAAGGGATGGATAGAGAATCCAAGTTAGGAAATGAGAGAGAAGCTGAATAGGCTCTTGCACATTTCATAACCAGGTGTTTTAAGAAGGTGAAGGAACAACCTTAAAACAATAAAATAAAATAAAATTCCTTTGTCTCACTAACTCAAGCCACCTGTTCATAAAGTTTTGCATCTTCGCATGATGGTTTTTTCAGATTTGTGTTAAAAGAATAAAATAAAATAAATAGGTTAAAAAATAATGGATCTCCATACATATATGCATGATGCGTTATTTGAGAACCAAATGAAGATGCATGAGACTGAACTTCGTTTTTAGAAGATGGTTCATTCAACTTAATCCAAGGTTCGTGTATATGAGTTCCCATCAATAAAAATAACTTTTAATAAAGATGAACTAACATATATATAATGGCATATATTTAATATTTTTTACTCTCGTTAAAGTTTGTGAAAACAAATATTTACCCTTTTTCAATTTTGATAAAGAGGATTTTAACTTTTCTATTTCTTTTATTAAGTGAGCCTTCTCAATTTGCAACTCTACATCCTATTAGCATAATTTATACATTCATGTGAGGACTCCCTGCAACTTAAATAATCTTTCAAATATTTATTTTTCCTTATAACATACACGTTATATGTTATGCATTTTTTACTGCTTTAAAATATAAAATATTGTTAATCTATTAAGTAAAATCTAGGGCAAGTAATCTTTCGTTAATAAATAATACAATGGTAAATAGAATATTAATCTCATAAGGAAGCAACGTGGATCTAGATAATCATCCTACTACTCACTAGTCCGAAGAACGAATAAAGATGTATGATTTTCGATTTTGAATAATATAATAAATTAGAAAACAAAGAAAACCTAAATAATATCTAAAAGAATCAAAAGCAAAGCAAATAATAAAATAAAGAAGTCAATTATAAATTTTAATCTATAATGGATATATTATATGGATTGACAAAATTTTCTAGGGACTAAAATTACACTATCTCTACCTAAAACTATCTACTCTCTAATTGGTTTTCCTGCGTCAATACCTTTTTAATAAGATCTATAAAATTTTATGAAAGTTTTTACCCTAACATTAAAGAGATCGTGTTGGTCTATCTCTATTACTTTAACAAACCTTTTATTTCTAATCATGGTCCATTTATAAGTAGGTTTCCTTAAATTTCCCAAAAGTGAATTTATATCTAATTTAAACTTT
Source organism: Erythroxylum minutifolium (assembly GCA_027123815.1). Lineage (NCBI taxonomy): Eukaryota > Viridiplantae > Streptophyta > Magnoliopsida > Malpighiales > Erythroxylaceae > Erythroxylum > Erythroxylum minutifolium. The sequence goes on from JAOTJB010037589.1 coordinate 8,936, forward strand.
AATGAATAAATGCATTAAATTAACCAAATACATCTAGAAAATATATATCCCATTTATAAATCAAATCAAATAAATCCATATAAAGATAAATACTAGATTTTTTCTTATCTAAACATACAAAAAAATATTTACCCACTAATCGTCTTTAATCCCATAAAAACAACCTACAAAAAGATCTTGGTATTGTTGGCAACTTGCTATATTGGGACGATCCCAAATCTTGATTCTCAAATAAAAGTAGCTTTGAAATCAAACTTTCAAGGGTTAGAGTACGTCCTAAAATTTAAACCTAACCTTTTTGAATAGAAAGGAATGTTATGATATAAAAATTCAAAAAAAAACTTGTAAAAATTAGGTTTTCTTTTTAACTTTAAATACATGTAGTTCACCCATGGTTATGGATACCGTACTGTACCGGTCGGTACAGTACGGTATCGGCCTTGTCAGTACCGGCCTCAAATACCGGTCAGTATCAGTTATTTTCGATCGATACCGGTAAATACTGGCCAGTACTGTGAAATTCTAAAAAACGGAGAACCATTTTGCAAAATTGAAAAATTTAACCTAAATCCCCCCCCCCCCCGACTTTGCTGCGTCCCTACTCTCTGCCTTCTCACTTCTCACTTCTCAGCCTCTTACTCTCGGTCTCGTCTCTCACTCTCGCGCTCTCATCTCACCGCCGCCTCCATCTCTGCTTCTCCCCTCCCCGACCCTGGTCTCTGTCTCTCGATCTCCTCCTGCCTTCATCGTCCTCGGCTCCTCCTGCTACACCACACCATCGCACCATGCCACTGCTACACCGCAGTAAAGACGCCACCACTACACACCGCACGACGCCATCGCACTGGCACACCGGACTGAAGGTCACATCTTCGCCAGATCTACAAGGGAAGCCACCAGAGACGCTCGAACTGTGACTTAACCCGAAGACCTGAAAAGGCAACCCCCAAAGACTCGAAGCAACCCGAAGCAAAGCAAGTGATTTGGTTTTTTTATTTCGATTTTTTCATGCTTCATTGCAATTTTTATTGTGTTGGATTGGAATGTTAGAATGGATGATGGTTTAGGGTATTGGTTGGATGATGGATCGATGTTGGTTTTGTGATGAATGTTTCGGTATCTAAATTGGTTAGGTGGGTGTATCTGTATGAGTGTATGTGAAATTCTGAATAGGTTGGAATGTTGGAATTGAATTGTTGT